>CAUPSL010000834.1:0-55268 GCA_963514005.1 Raja brachyura | reverse complement strand
CGCTGACTGGTTAGCTCGCAACAAAAGCGTTTCACTGTAGCTGGGTACACGGGACAATGAACTGAACTAGCATGAACGGGCCGATCGCTGGTCAGTACAGACTCGATGGGCCGAAGGGCCTGTTTCCATCCTGTACTACATCTTCCTGCATCTCTCCCGTGAGTAAATATGATTCCGAGTCTCAGCCTGGAATTATTTTCTAGTTTCCCACAGATAGTTCAGTTTCGAGATCCAGCGCGGAAACAGGCCCTTCGGCCCACCGGGGCCCGTGCTGACCAGCGATCCCCGCACACTAACACTATCCCACACACACACACACACTAGGGACAAATTATAATTTAACCAAAGCCAATTATTCTACAAACCTGCACGTCTTTGGAGTGTGGGAGGAAACCGGAGCGCCCGGAGAAAACCCACGCGGGTCACGGGGAGAACGTGCAAACTCCGTACAGACAGCGCCCGTAGTCGGGATCGAACCCGGGTCTCTGGCGCCGTGAGGCAGCGACTCTACCGCTGCACCACCGTGCCGGGCCCATGTGAGTTACTCACCTTCATACGCCTTAGATGAACACAGAGTGCTGGAGTAACTCAGCGGGTCAGGCAGCATCTGTGGAGAACATGGACAGGTGACGTTTCGGGTCGAGACCCTTCTTCAGATTGAAACTAGAGGGGAGGGAGAGAAAACTGGAGGCGAGGAAAAACCGGGGCCGGCAACAGATGACCAGGGAAAGGGTAGAGCCCACAATGCTCCATTGTTGGCTGGGGAGGAGGTGATAAGGGGGATGTGAATGCGAACAGTGGGACTCTTGAGCCCTCTGGTGTTCAGTCAGGAAACTGCAGGTAAAGTCAATGGGACACAAGGCCTGAAGAAGGGTCTCGACCCAAAACGTCACCCATTCCTTCCCTCCAGAGGCGCCGCCCGTCCCGCTGAGTTACTCCAGCTTTTTTGTGCGTGTGTCTCTCTTCGGACACGGGGCAGTGCAGACGCTGGAATCCCGAGACAAAACTCAAAAGTGCCGGAAGAACTCAGCGGGTCAGGCAGCATCTGTGGAGGAAAATGGCCATTTGACATTTTGACATTTGTCCCTACACCCACCTATCCCTCCTCCTCTCCTCTTGTTTCTCCCTCTTCCCACCCCACCTCGTCAGTCTGAAGAAGTTGTCCCGACCCGAAACACCTCTCGTTTATCTCCCTTCCACAGTTGCTGCCTGACCAGATGAGTTCTTCCACCACTTTTGTGTTTTAGCCCTAATGACTTGGGGAGCCTCCCTCCACCAGTCTCTTGAACCAGGACAAGGTTAGAATCTTTCGTGGTTTAGAGATTCAATGCGGAAACAAACAAGCCCTTCATAAGTTCAGAATTAGGACCAGAATTAGGCCATTCGGCCCATCGAGTCTGCACTGCCTTTCAATGGTGGATGATCCGGGTGGCGATGGCAGCCTCGCAACTTTTTCTCAATCTCTTACCTTGCCGGAGAAGCCATTGTTTTCCGAGTCGTATCTCCGACCGCTCTGCGGCCTAACATCGTGGAGCTTTGAGGCCTTGCTGGGGACTGACTTGGGGCCTTGGACTCGACATCGGAGCCATCCTGTGCCTGGGATCAACGCTCCCATCGAGGAGCTCGCTGTCTCGGGCAGAGACCAATGTCAGGAAGTTCCACAGTCGCGGGAGGTTCGACAAGCCCCGACCCAACAATAGACAATAGACAATAGGTGCAGGAGTAGGCCATTCGGCCCTTCGAACCAGCACCGCCATTCAATGTGACCATGGCTGATCATCCCCAATCAGTACCCCGTTCCTGCCTTCTCCCCATATCCCCCGACTCCGCTATCTTTCAGAGCCCTATCTAGCTCTCTCTTGAAAGTATCCAGAGAACCGGCCTCCACCGCCCTCTGAGGCAGAGAATTCCACAGACTCACAACTCTCTGTGAGAAAAAGTGTTTCCTCGTCACCGTTCTAAATGGCCGACCCCTTATTCTTAAACTGTGTGTGTGGCCCCTGGTTCTGGACTCCCCCAACATCGGAAACATGTTTCCTGCCTCTAGCATGTCCAAACCCTTATATGTTTCAATGAGATCCCCTCTCATCCTTCTAAACTCCAGAGTGTACAAGCCCAGCCGCTCCATTCTCTCAGCATATGACAGTCCCTCCATCCCGGGAATTAACCTGGTGAACCTACGCTGCACTCCCTCAATAGCAAGACTGGTCCGATCGCCCAGCGCGAGGGAGCTGAGATCCCACTGGCTGCGGGAACTACGATCGCCACGACAACGGAGGGCTCGAGGCCCCCGGCCGCTGGAGGACAAGGAAGGGAAGAGACTGAACTTTATGGTCGCCTTCCATCACAGTGGGGAATGTTGGGGAGTCACTGTGGTGGATGTTTATGTTCAAATGTGTTTGCTGTGTTCCGTTGCTTTTAATTGGTAGGACTGTACGGCAAATGAAATTCCTCGTGTGTTGCAAAACATGAGGAGACCGGAGCACCCGGAGGAAACCCACGCAGGCCACGGGGAGAACGTGCAAACTCCGTACAGACAGCACCAGTAGTCGGGATCGGGAGCTGGGTCTCTGGAGCCGTGAGGCGGCAACTCTACCGCTGCGCCACCGTCCTGGATTTTAGTTGCGAGCGGAACGATCCTGCTAGGGATCGAGCAGGGGATCCTCCCAGGTGGCCCGTTCTGGCGACGCACTTTTTCCAACGGGGCGGCTGCCTACAATGAGGTACGCGGATCCCGGTGTTGGGCACCAGCCGTGCCGTCCTTGCTGAGGATGCCCGACCTCTACCGGGACCTGCCCAGAGTCTGGAACCTGGTTGCCGTTGACTATGAAAGTAAGCATGCAGGTACAGCAGGCAGTGATGAAAGCGAACGGCATGTTGGCCTTTATAACAAGAGGAGTCGAGTATAGGAGCAAAGAGGTCCTTCTGCAGTTGTACAGAGCCCTAGTGAGACCACACCTGGAGTATTGTGTGCAGTTTTGGTCCCCTAATTTGAGGAAGGACATTCTTGCTATTGAGGGAGTGCAGTGTAGGTTCACCAGGTTAATTCCCGGGATGGCGGGACTGTCATACGCTGAGAAAATGGAGCGGCTGGGCTTGTACAGTCTGGAGTTTAGAAGGATGAGAGGGGATCTGATTGAAACATATAAGATTATTAAGGGTTTGGACACGCTAGAGGCAGGAAACATGTTCCTGATGTTGGGGGAGTCCAGAACCAGGGGCCACACACACAGTTTAAGAATAAGAGGTAAGCCATTGTAAGGAAGTCGAGGTATTGAGGGAGAGGGAGGGTCTGAGCGATTTGTTTAGTTTAGTTCAGATTATTGTCCGGTATACCAGGTTACAGTTTGGAGATACAGTGCGGAAACAGGCCCTTCGGCCCACCGAGTCTGTGCCGGCCAGCAAGCCCTGCCCCCCACACACTGGGGACAATTTACAATTTTTACCAAAGCCAATTGACCTACAAACCTGCCACAAGCCACACAGCACTCAGCGTGAGAAAGGGGATCAGATATGTAGACACGTTACACAATAATATTATTTTTAGAAGTGATTTTAACTTCCCCAATCTTGACAGGGACTTAAGATGGACACAGAGTGCTGGAGTAACTCAGCGGGTCAGGCAGCATCTGTGGAGAACGTGGACGGGTGACGTTTCGGGTCGGGACCCTTCTTCTAACTTTTTGACGAGGACTTACTCAAAGCAAGAGGATTAGAGGGGGTTGGGGGGTTGGGGGGGGGGGGGCAGAATCTATTAGATTTACCCCAGAATCGGTAGTTTGTTTTGAGTATAGAAGTTGGGAGGTCACGTTGCAGTTGTATAAGACGTCAGTGAGACCACATTTAGAATATTGTGTTCAGTTCTGGGCACCGTGTTACAGGAAAGATGGAAAGGGCGCAGAGAAGATTTATGAGGATGTTGCCGGGACTCGAGGGCCTGAGCTACAGGGAGAGGTTGAGCAGGCTGGGTCTCTATTCCTTGGAGCGCAGGAGGATGAGGGGCGATCTTATAGAGGTGTACAAAATCATGAGAGGAATAGATCGGGTAGACGCACAGAGTCTCTTGCCCAGAGTAGGGGAATCGAGGACCAGAGGACATGGGTTTACAAGGGGTCACAGTCTCAGGATAAGGGGGAATTCCTTTAGGACCGAGATGAGGAAAACATTCTTTACACAGAGAGTGGTGAGTCTCTGGAATTCTCTGCCACAGAAGGTAGTTGAGGCCAGTTCATTGGCTATATTTAAGAGGGCGTGAGATGTGGCCCTTGTGGCTAAAGGGATCAGGGGGTATGGAGAGAAGGCAGGTACGGGATACTGAGTTGGATGATCAGCCATGATCATATTGAATGGCGGTGCAGGCTCGAAGGGCCGAATGGCCTACTCCTGCACCTATTTTTCTATGTTTCTATGTTTCTAAGTGAGGGGGAAAAGATTTAATAGGAATCTGAGGGGCAACTTTTTCACACAGAAGGTGGTGGGTTTATGGAACGAGCTGCCGGAGGAGGTAGTTGAGGCTGGGACTATCCCAACGTTTATGAAACAGTTAGACAGGTACATGGATAGGACAGGTTTGGAGGGATGTGGGCCAAACGCAGGCAGGTGGGACTAGTGTAGATGGGACATGTTGGCCGGCGTGGGCAAGTCGGGCCGAAGGGCCTGTTTCCACACTGTATCACTCTGGGACTGTATGACTACGCTGCCCTCAAGTGGCCAATGGAGGGATGAGCAGGCACCCGGGATATTTGGCTTGGGCAGTGGTAAGTCTGCAGGAGGGTCTCGACCCGAAACGTCGCCCATTCCTTCTCTCCAGAGACGCTGCCTGTCCCGCTGAGTTACTCCAGCTTTTTGTTTCCCCCCTGAACGTTGATTTCTCTAACTTCAGGTGATACTTGCATCCCCTCCCCCTTACCCTAGTCATCGCACTAGTGTCACTGTCTGTATTAGCCACTTGCCAGCTAGCCCACAGCCAACAATAGAGCATTGTGGGCTCCACGTTTCATTGATCATCATTTCTTCATAAATACATAGCTCTATGAGCATAATTAGGCCATTCGGCCCATCTCCCTCATTCAATCATGGCTGATCTATCTCTCCCTCCCAACCCCATTCTCCTGCCTTCTCCCCATAACCCCTGACACCCGCACTAATCAAGAATCTGTCTATCTCTGCCTTAAAAATATCCACTGACTTGTGGCCTCCACAGCCGTCTGTGGCAAAGAATCCCACAGATTCACCACCCTCTGGTAGGTATGTTGCAAAACTTACCTTTAGCGGCGCTGCAGTTCTGCCGCTCCCCGTGTGCGCGACTTTGGCGCCTTTCAGAGGGGGGCGGGCTTAAAGTGCCGTTTTTCCACAGACTGGGATAATCGATGAATGTCGGGCGATTTTGTTGCGGAAGAAAAATCGCTCCGACATTTCATGAATGAAGGTATTTTTAAATTACTCTAAATTATTTGTTAACTAGAGTAATTTAAAAATCACCTTCAAAAGCCGTGAGCGCCGACAACGGGAAGGATTTTCCGTAGGGGAGAAAAAAAGGTAAATAGTTTATTTTTATATTAAAAGTTGGTTTTTCGGGAGGCTTTAATGATATTTTTGTGTTGCGAAATGGGGTCCCAAAAAATGTATGAACAAACAGTATTTTTCCTCCCGACTTCACCGCTAACCGCAACGTTCCAATCCACCGCATTCCACTAAAACCCACTCGCTAGTTGATTTAAATGGCCATTAATTTACAGCATTAAACACTAAATTCCTTCCATTTGGCCCAGAAATTCATGAAAATGAGATTTAAAAATTATGTTATATTGTGGATTATTGTGTGAATGTTATTTGGACACTTAGGCAATTTAAAAAAAGTTTATCTTTTCTTAAGAAATTGATAGATGTTTAGATCTACTCATTGAATTTTGTAATTAGCTACAATTAGATAACTAACTAATTATATGCTTTAATTTCAGGTAATCCAAGTAAGATTGTTTCATATTTGTTTCAGAATGCTTCAATCTATAATAACTGAAAATTTCATTGAGTTCTCTTAATTTTTAAGAAAGTTATGGGCTTTTAACTTTTCCAGATCACAGCTTTTGAGTTAAGTCAATTGAAAGGCAATGGGGAGCAAGATGCTCATTTCCGAATGTGAAAATGGCCATAACTTTCTTAATACTGAAGATATGAAAGTGAATTAGGTGTCAAATTAAACTTCTTTTTATGCTTTATCTGATGGGATAAATTGCAGACTTGATTTTTTAAATCTCAAAATTTTGTAACATTGCTACCTCTGGCTAAAGAAATTCCTCCTCATCTTCTTCCTAAAGGAACGTCCTTTAATTCTGAGGCTGTGCCCTCTAGTCCTAGACTCTCCCAGTGGAAACATCCTCTCCACATCCACTCTATCCAGGCCTTTCACTATTCTGTACGTTTCAATGAGGTCCCCCCTCATCCTTCTAAACTCCAGCGAGTACAGGCCCAGTGCCGACAAACGGTCATGAAGAATAAGAACCGGCGGTTAATGAGCTGGAGTTGGCAGCTGCAAGAATACAACCTGGAGCTCAGGCACAGAGTTAGTCCCGACAAACACTCATTCCCGGGATCGTTCTTGTGAACCTCCTCTGGACCCTCTCCAGAGCCGGCACAGATACGGGGCCCAAAACTGCCCACAATACTCCAAATGTGGCCTGACCAGCGCCTCGTAGAGCCTCAGCCTTACTCCCCTGTTTTTGTATTCGAGCCCTCTCGAAATAAATGCTAGCAGAAATGCCTTCCTTGCTGCCGATCCCACTCGCAGATTAACGTTTTGGGAATCCTGCACCAGCGTTCCCAAGTCCCTTTGCATCTCCGATTTCTGGGTTCTCTCCCCATTTAGGAAATAGTCCACGCCTTTATTCCTACGACCAAAATGCACGACTCCGCACTTTGCTGCGCTGTATTGCATCTGCCCCTTCTCTGCCCACTCTCCCGACCTGTCCAAATCCTTCTGCAAATCCCCTGCTTTCTCTACACTACCTGCCCCTCCATCTATCTTTGTATCATCCGCAAACTTGGCCACAAAGCCTTCAATCCCCTCGTCCAAATCATCGATATACAACGTGAAGAGCAGCAGCCCCGGCACCGAGCCCTGAGGGACTCCGCTAGTCATTGGCAGCCAACTAGGAAAGCCCTCTTTATTGCCACTCTCGGCCTTGTGCCTGTCAACTAATGTTCTATCCATGCCGGTTCCTTGCCTCTGTACCATGTGCTCCCATCTTTTTGGGGCGCAGCGGTAGAGTTGCTGCCTCACAGCGCCGGAGACCCGGGTTCCACCCCGACCACGGGCGCTGTCTGTGCGGAGTTTGCACGTTCTCTCCGAGACCTGCGTGGGTTTTCTCCGGTTTCCTCCCACACTCCAAAGACGTGCGGGTTTGTAGGTTAATTAGAAGCATAGAAGCATCGAAAATAGGTGCAGGAGGAGGCCATTCGGCCCTTCGAGCCAGCACCGCCGTTCATTGTGATCATGGCTGATCGTCCCCAATCAATAACCCGTGCCTGCCTTCTCCCCATATCCCTTGACTCCACCAGCCCCTAGAGCTCTATCTAACTCTCTTAAATCCATCCAGTGATTTGGCCTCCACTGCCCTCTGTGGCAGGGAATTCCATAAATTCACAACTCTCTGGGTGAAAAAGTTTTTTCTCACCTCAGTCTTAAATGGCCTCCCCTTTATTCTAAGACTGTGTGGCCCCTGGTTCTGGACTGGCCCAAAATTGGGAACCTTTTTCCTGCATCTAGCTTGTCCAGTCTTTTTTAAATAATTTTATATGTTTCTATAAGATCCCCCCCTCATCCTCTTAAACTCCAGTGAATACAAGCCTAGTCTTTTCAATCTTTCCTCATGTGACAGTCCCGCCATCCCAGGGATCAATCTCGTGAACCTACGCTTGGCTTGGGAATTGGTTTGGTATAAATGTAAATTGTCCCTAGTGTGTGTGGGATAGTGATGGTGTGCGGGGATCGCTGGTCGGCGCGGACCCGGTGGGCCGAAGGGCCGAAGGGCCTGTTTCCGCGCTGTATCTCTAAATTAAACTAAACGAAACCAAACTGTCCCTATCTAAGTTACGGCGCCAAAGACAGACACAAAACACTGGAGTAACTCAGCGGGACGGGCAGCGTCTCTGGAGAGATGGAACGGGTGACGTTCCGGGTCGAGACCCTTCTTCAGACAAGGGAAACGAGAGATATAGACGGTGATGCGGAGAGATAAAGAACAATGAATGAAAGATATGCAAAAAAGTATCGATGATAAAGGAAACAGGCTGTTTGTTGGGTGAGAACGAGAAGCTGGTGCGACTTGGGTGGGGGAGGGACGGAGAGAGAGAGGGAATGCCAGGGCTACCTGGAGTTGGAGAAGTCAATGTTCATACCGCTGGGGTGTGAGCTGCCCAAGTGCCTGTTGGTCGCTCTGTTGGACACTTGAGGGCGGTGTCGTCTAAGTTTCGTTTATAGTCACAGAGTGATACAGTGCGGAAACAGGCCCTTCGGCCCAACTTGCCCATACCGGCCAACAATGCCCCATCTACACTAGTGCCACCTGCCTGCGCTTGGTCCATATCCCTCCAAACCTGTCCTATCCATGTACCTGTCCAATTGTTTCTTAAACGATGGGATAGTCCCAGCCTCAACTACCTCCTCCGGCAGCTCGTTCCATACACCCACCACCCTCTGTGCGAAAAAGTTACCCCTCAGATTCCTGTTAAATCTTTTCCCCTTCACCTTGAACCCATGTCCTCTGGTCCTCGATTCCCCTACTCTGGGCAAGAGACTCTGTGCGTCTACTCGATCTATTCCTCGAATCGATGCACAAGACGTCGAAGGGTCGAATGGCCTCCTCCTGCACCTATTTTCTACGAGGCCGCATTTAGAATATTGTGTTCAGTTCTGGGCACCGTGTTATAGGAAAGATGTCGACGAGCTGGAAAGGGCGCAGAGAAGATTTACGAGGATGTTGCCAGGACTCGAGGGCGTGAGCTACGGGGAGATGTTGAGCAGGCTGGGTCTCTATTCCTTGGAGCGCAGGAGGATGAGGGGCGATCTTATAGAGGTGTACAAAATCATGAGAGGAATAGATCGGGTAGACGCACAGAGTCTCTTGCCCAGAGTAGGGGAATCGAGGACCAGAGGAGATAGGTTTAAGGTGAGGGGGGGAAAAAATTTAATTGGAATCTGAGGGGTAACTTTTTCACACAGAGGGTGGTGGGTGAATGGAACGAGCTGCCGGAGGAGGTAGTTGAGGCTGGGACTATCCCATCGCTTAAGAAACAATTGGACAGGTACATGGATAGGACAGGTTTGGAGGGATATGGACCAAGTGCAGGCAGGTGGGACTGGTGTAGATGGGACATGTTGGCCAGTGTGGGCGAGTTGGGCCGAAGGGCCTGTTTCCATGCTGTATCAGTCTACCACTCTCTTGAATTTTACCAAGTTGCTGACGCCTTTCACTGCAAACGATCTCTTTTAATCTCTATATATTAAAGATGGTGCAGCGGTAGAGCTGCTGCCTCACAGCACTTGCAGCTCCGGGTTCGATCCCGAGTACAGGTGCTGTCTGCACGGAGTTTGCACGTTCTCCCCGTGACCGCGTGGGTTTTCTCCGAGATCTTCAGTTTCCTCCCACACTCCAAAGATGTGCAGGTTTGTAGGTTAACTGGCTTGATGTACATGTAAATTAGACAATAGACGCAGGAGTAGGCCATTCGGCCCTTCGAGCCAGCACCGCCATTCAATGTGATCATGGCTGACCATCCCCAATCAGTACCCCGTTCCTGCCTTCTCCCCATATCCCCCGACTCCGCTACCTTTAAGAGCCCTATCTAGCTCTCTCTTGAAAGCATCCAGTGAACCGGCCTCCACCGCCCTCTGAGGCAGAGAATTCAACAGACTCACAACTCTCTGTGAGAAAAAGTGTTTCCTCGTCTCCGTTCTAAATGGCTTGCCCCTTATTCTTAAACTGTGTGTGGCCCCTGTTTCTGGACTCCCCAACATCGGGAACATGTTTCCTGCCTCTAGCATGTCCAAACCCACCCCCTCTGCCCACCTGTCGGTCTTTCCGATAGAACGTATAACCTTGTATATTCAGCTCCCAGTTCCAATCCTTTTGATGATGTGTTAACATAGACAATAGGTGCAGGAGGAGGCCATTCGGCTCTTCGAGCCAGCACCGCCATTCAATGTGATCATGGCTGATCATCCCCAATCAGTACCCCGTTCCTGCCTTCTCCCCAAATCCCTTGATTCCGTTAGCCCTAAGAGCTAAATCTAACTCTCTCTTGAAAACATCCAGTGAATTGGCCTCCACTGCCTTCTGTGGCAGAGAATTCCACAGATTCATAACTCTCTGGGTGAAGACGTTTTTGCTCATCTCAGTCCTAAATGGCCGACCCCTTATTCTTAAACTGTGTGACCCCTGGTTCTGGACTCCCCCCCCAACATGGGGAACATTTTTCTGCCTCTAGCCTGTCCAAACCACAATGTCGTATGTATCAACTTCTAACTGTTGTACAGGCTCCTCGACTTTGTTGCAGATACAGCTCTTCAAATATAACATCTTTAATTCAGTATCCCCCACCCCTCGTCAGTGTGTGAGTGTGCGCGAGTGTTTGTCTGTGTGGAGTTTGCAGGTTCTCCCCGTGACCGCACGGTATTTTTCCCCAGAGTGCTCCAGTTTCCCATGTCGCTAACTCTCACACACACACACACACAGTGACACACACACACACAGTGACACACACACACACACAGTGACACACACACACAGTGACACACACACACACACACACAGTGTGACACACGCAGTGACACACGCAGTGACACACGCAGTGACACACACAAGCAGTGACACACACACAGTGACACACACACACACAGTGACACACACACTCTCTCAGAGACTGACACACACACACACAGTGACACACACACACACACAGTGACACACACACACAGTGACACACACACACACACACAGTGACACACACACACACAGTGACACACACACAGTGACACACACACACACACAGTGTGACACACGCAGTGACACACAGTGACACACACAGTGACACACACGCAGTGACACACACGCAGTGACACACACGCAGTGACACACACGCAGTGACACACACAAGCAGTGACACACACAAGCAGTGACACACAGACACACAGTGACACACACACACAGTGACACACACACAGTGACACACACACACTCTCGCTCAGACTCACACACACACACACAGTGACACACACACACACACACACACACACACACACACACACACACACACACACACACACACACACACAGCAGCAGACAAGTATCCCCAGTGTGAGTATTTTATTGCTAGGTCCCCGCGCTGTCCATCAGGGGTGAGTCTGTCTGGGCCGGGTGGTCCTGGGCCAGACGCAGCCGTCTGCCTCACAGCAGCTGCTTGGCATGCTGGGCCAGACTGCAGGTGACGCCGGTGCCGTCCGCCTCCACGTTCAGCTTCTTCACCACGCCGTCCTCCAGCACCATCACAAACCTGCGGCAGAGAGAGCGAGACACGGTCAGCGTACGGCGAGCAGACTCGACCATCCCGCAGCAACTCAGCGGGACAGGCCGCATCTATTGACCCGAAACGTCACCCGTTCCTTCTCTCCAGAGATGCTGCCGGTCCCGCTGAGTTACTCCACCATTTTGTGTCCATCTTCAATTTTCTCGGCCCCGCTCTGGGGGTAGAAGTGGGGGCGGATCCGGATCCGGATCGCAATGGCCGTGAGCCCCAGGCCGAGCTCGGCGATCGTTTGTCTATTGAGGTGTGTATTGAACTGAACTGTTCTGTATTTCTGCCGACAATATTCTGTTGTGCTGCAGCAAAAAGCAAGAATTTAATTGTCCTATCTGTTTAAGAAGGAACTACAGATCCTGGAAAATCGAAGGTGGACAAAAGTGCTGGAGAAACTCAGCGGGTGCGGCAGCATCTATGGAGCGAAGGAAATAGGTGACGTTTCGGGCCGAGACGCTTCTTCAGACCCATCTGGGACAGACGACGATAAACTCTCTCGACTTATCGAGGTGCACAAAACACATGGGAGGAATAGGAGTAGGGAAATCGAGGACATGGGTTCAAGGTGGGGGGGACGGGGGAACGGGGGTGGGGGTTGGGGGGGGACAGTACCTCTTGCAGCGCTTGTTTCCCAGAGCGGCGATCAGCTGTTCCTTGTCCAACTCAAGGTCTATGGCCTGCGGGGGGGGAGAGAGCAGAAGGCAAGGGTCAGAGAGGGGGGGGGGGGGTGAAAAGAGAGAGAGAGAGAGAAGGGGTGGAGAGACAGAGAGGGAGCGGGTGGAGGGGAGAGAGGGGGTGGGGAGATGGGGTAAAGAGAGAGAGAGAGGCAGAGGCAGAGAGGGAGAGAGGCAGAGAGGGAGGGGGAGGCAGAGAGGCAGAGAGGGAGGGGGAGGCAGAGAGGGAGGGGGAGGCAGAGAGGGAGAGAGAGAGGCAGAGAGGGAGGGGGAGGCAGAGAGGGAGGGGGAGGCAGAGAGGGAGGGGGAGGCAGAGAGGGAGGGGGAGGCAGAGAGGGAGGGGGAGGCAGAGAGGGAGGGGGAGGCAGAGAGGGAGGGGGAGGCAGAGAGGGAGGGGGAGGCAGAGAGGGAGGGGGAGGCAGAGAGGGAGGGGGAGGCAGAGAGGGAGGGGGAGGCAGAGAGGGAGGGGGAGGCAGAGAGGGAGGGGGAGGCAGAGAGGGAGGGGGAGGCAGAGAGGGAGGGGGAGGCAGAGAGGGAGGGGGAGGCAGAGAGGGAGGGGGAGGCAGAGAGGGAGGGGGAGGCTGAGTCTGCAGCCAGGGGGAGGCAGCGTTGCATGAACTCACCCGTGTGAAGGCTCCGGTGGGATCAGCCAGCATGCGAACCTGCAGGGGGCGACAGTGACACACGAGTGAATGTGGTCAGCTGCTCTACATCGGTGAGACCAAGTGCAGGCTTGGCGATCGCTTCGCCCAACACCTCCGCTCGGTCCGCAATAACCACCTGATCTCCGGTGGCTCAGCACTTCAACTGCCCCTCCCATTCCAAATCCGATTTCTGTCCTGGGCCTCCTCCATGGCCAGTGTGAGGCCCACCGTAAATTGGAGGCGCAGCATCTCATATTTTGCTTGGGCAGCGGTATGAACATTGACTTCTCCAATTTCAGGTAGTCCCTGCTTTCTCCTCCCCTTCCCAGCTCTCCCTCAGCCCAATGTCTCCACCTCTTCCTTTCTTCTTCCCTCCCCCCCCCCCCCCTCACTCGCCCCGAAACGTCACCTATTTCCTTCGCTCCATAGACGCTGCCTCACCCGCTGAGTTTCTCCAGCACTTTTATCTACCTTCGATTTTCCAGCATCTGCAGTTCCTTCTTAAACGAAGGAACTACAAACGCCCGGTTTACACCGAAGATAAGACACAAAGTGCTGGAGTAACTCAGGGGGACCAGCAGCGTCTCTGGAGAGAAGGCATGGGTGACGTTTCAGTTCGAGACCCTTCTACAGATCCACAAACCCGACTCCCTCTCTACTCCTCTCTCACCCACCTCTCTACCCCTCCCTCCCCCTCACCTTGCCGTCGGCCTTCAGCTGGCTGCCCCAGGCCTTCATGACGAAGGCATCGTTGACGGCGATGCAGGCCACGATCTCAACGCCCTTCTTCTTCAGATCCTCGTATCCCTCCACATAACTGGGCAGGTGGTTCTGGAGACAGAGAGTGAGTGGGAGTGAGTGGGAGTGAGTGAGTGATTGGGGGGAGGTTGGTTTATGTGATGGTCTGGGCTGCGTCCACAACGGCTCATGCTTGTGCGTGTGTGTGTGTGTCTGCGTGTGTGAGTGTCGCTCTGTGTGTGTGTGTGTGTGTGTGTGTGTGTGTGTGTGTGTGTGTCTGTGTGTGTGTGTGTGTGTGTGCGTGTGTGTGTGTGTGTCTGCGTGTGTGAGTGTCGCTGTGTGTGTGTGTGTGTGTGTGTTTTTGGGCGGGTGCGTGGGACGCAGCCGGAGGTCGATGCGTGTGGAGTTTGGGAGGCTTCAGCGTGGGTGTGTGGGAGGATGGTGGAGGTTGATACCGTTGGTGGCGTGTTTAGTATGGTGTGGTGGTGGGTGTGCGTGCGTGTGTCTGTGGGGGTGTGTTTGTGTGTGTGTGGGGGTGTGTGTGTGTGTGTGTGTGTGTGTGGGGGTGTAAGGGTATGTGTGTGTGTGCATGTTTGTGTGTGCATGTGTGATTGTGTGTTTGTGTGTGGGGGGTGGTGTGTGTTGTGTGGGGGGGAAGTGTGTGAGTCGGGGTGTAAGTGTGTGTGTGTGCGTGTTTGTGTGTTTGTGTTTGGGGTGTGTGTGGGGGGGATGTGTGTGTGTGTGGGTGTGTGTGTGGGGGGGTGTGTTTGTGTGTGTGTGGGAGGATGTGGGTGTGTGTCTGTGTATGTGGGGGGGGTGTGGGTGTGTGTGTGTGTGGGGGTGTGTGTGTGTGTGTGTGTGGGGGTGTAAGGGTATGTGTGTGTGCGCATGTTTGTGTGTGCATGTTTGTGTGTGCATGTGTGATTGTGTGTTTGTGTGTGGGGGGGGTGTGTGTGTGTCGGGGTGTAAGTGTGTGTGTGGGGGTGTAAGTGTGTGTGTGCGTGCGCGTGTTTGTGTGTTTGTCTTTGGGGTGTGTGTGTGTGTGGGGGGGATGTGTGTGTGTGGGTGTGTGTGTGTGGGGGTGTGTTTGTGTGTGTGTGTGGGGTGTAAGTGTGTGTGTGCGTGTTTGTGTGTTTGTGTTTGTGGTGTGTGTGTGTCAGGGTGTGTGTGTCAGGGTGTGTGTGTGTGTGTCAGGTGTAAGGGTGTGTGTGTGTGTGTGTGTGTGGTGTGTTTGTGTTTGTGGTGTGTGTGTGTGTCAGGGTGTGTGTGTCAGGGTGTGTGTGTGTGTCAGGGTGTGTGTGTGTGTGTGTGTGTGTGTGTGTGTGTGTGTGTGTGTGTGTGTTGTGTGTGTGTGTGTGTGTGTGTGTGTGTGTGTGTGTGTGTGTGTGTGTGTGTGGGGTGTATACCACGGTGGTGTGTTTGGGATGGGGTGCCTCACGTACGTTGTTGCAGGCGGGGGTGAAAGCCCCCGGCACGCCGAAGAGGATCCCCTTCTTGCCCTTGAAGATGTCTGCGATGTTGACGACACAGTGAGGGTCTCCCTCATGGACCTCCATGGAGGGCAGCTGTCTCCAACCTGTGGGGAAGGGAAGGCACGTCAGTGCACCTGCCAGCCACCCAGGGGCGCTGTGGTCTACACATTAAATAGTGTCACACACTGTAGAGTTTTGTTCAGTTTAGAGATGTGGCGCGGAGACAGGCCCTTCGGCCCACCGAGTCCGCAAAGACCAGCGATCCCCGCACATTAACACTACCCTACACACACACACACACACACACGGGACAATATACATTGATACCGAGCAAATTAACCTGCACGTGTTTGGAGTGTGGGAGGAAACCGGAGATCCAAATGTCACTGGTCCACCTCCCTCCAAGAATGCTGCCTGACCTCCAGGCTTAGGTTTTAGGGTTCATGCTTTTAGGGTTCAGGGTTTTTAAGGATTTAGGGTTTATGGGGTTGAGTTTTTGTTAGGGTGTAGTGTGTTTTAGGGTGTCATGGTGGGGGAGGGGGAGGGGGGTCTGTCTGTGTGTGTGTGTTAGTGTGTGTGTTAGTGTGTGTGTTAGTGTGTGTGTGTGTTAGTGTGTGTGTGTTAGTGTGTGTGTGTGTTAGTGTGTGTGTTAGTGTGTGTGTGTGTGTGTGTGTGTGTGTGTTAGTGTGCGTGTGTGTGTTAGTGTGTGTGTGTTTGTGTGTGTGTGTGTGTTAGTGTGCGTGTTAGTGTGTGTGTTAGAGTGTGTGTGTTAGTGTGCGTGTGTGTTAGTGTGCGTGTTAGTGAGTGTGTTAGTGAGTGTGTGCGTGTGTGTGTGTGTTAGTGTACATGCTAGTGTATGGGAAACACTTTGCGGTGGGCCGAAGGGCCTGTTTCCGCACTCTAAGCTAGACTAGCTTTAGGTTTTTGCCTTTTGGTTTAGTGTAGTTTAATGCCATAGCGTGGAATCAGGCCCTTCGGCCCGCCACGTCCACGCTGACCAGCGATCACCCATACACTAGTTCTATCCCACACACTAGAAGCCAATTAACCTACAAACCCGCCCTCCTTTGGGATGTGGGAGGAAAACGGAGCACGGGTGCTGTCTATGTGGTTCTCCCCGTGGGTTTTCCCCGAGATCTTCGTCTTTCTCCCACATTCCAAAGACATGCGTGTTTGTGGGTTAATTGGCTCGGTTCTTTACACGTGGTACACGTGTAAAATTGTCCTGTGTGTGTGCGTGTGCATGTGTGTGTGTGTGTGTGTGCGTGTGCGTGCGAGTGTGTGTGTGCGTGTGCGCGTGTGCGTGTGCGTGCGAATGTGTGTGTGCGCGCGGGGGGATTGCTGGTCGGCACGGGCTCGTTGGGCTGAAGGTCCTGGTTCCGCGCTGTATCTCGAAACTAAACCCCGGGTGAAAACCCACGCAGTCACAGGGAGAGCGTGCAAACTCCACACACACAGGCAGCCGCCAAGGTTAGGGTAGAACCCGGGTCTCTGGCGCTGGCTGCGAGGCAGCAGCTCGACCCGCTGCGCCACTGTTCCCGGGGACACGGACGGACGGATATCAAGTGCTGCTGAAAGACTATTTCTGTTGAAACCGAATGCTATCGACCTTCCCAGATGTCCTCTGAGGAATGTTGCCGACTGGCCCGCTCCAGACTGCAGGAGTTAGTTCAGTTTACTGTCACGTGTACCGAGCTACAGTGAAAAGCGTTTGTCAGCGGAAAGACAATACACGATTATAACCGAGCCTTTGACAGATACATGATAAGGGAATAACGTTTAGTGCAAGGTGAAGCCAGCAAAGTCCGATCAAGGATAGTCCGAGGGTCACCAATGAGGTAGATGGTAGTTCAGCACTGCTCTCTGGTTGTGGGAGGATGGTTCAGTTGCCTGATAACAGCCGGGAAGAAACTGTCCCTGAATCTGGAGGTGTGTGTGCGTTTGTTTTCACACTTCTGTACCTCTTGCCCGATGGGAGAGGGGAGAAGAGGGAGTGGCTGCGGTGGGTGAGACTGGTCCTTGATGATGCTGCTGGCCTTGCCGAGGCAGCGCGAGGTGTAGATGAAGTCGATGGAAGGGAGGTTGGTTTGTGTGCGTGACGGTCTGGGCTGCGTCCACATTTCGCAGCGATTTCTAGCGGGTCTTGGCCGGAGCTGTTCCCAAACCGTGGGGTGACATACCCTGGGTACGTGCTGAGGGTCTCAATGAAGCTCGGTGCAGCCAACACCAAGGCTCTGTGTGGGGAGGGCCACAGTCTAGGGTCCTTCCGCTTCCGCTGCTGGGCATTGGGGGGGGGGGTCTGGTGGGGACACCCCTCACATGGGGGAAGGGATATCACCCCGGAGGGGGGGGGGGGGGGCAATATGTGGCATTCTGTTTTGTTTAGAGATACAGCGCGGAAACAGGCCCTTCGGCCCATCGGGTCTGTACCCATCAGCGATCCCCGCACACTAACACTACCCTACACACACGCACACTAGGGACATTTAAAAAAAAAAACATTTACACCAAGCCAGTTAACCTACAAACCCGCACGTCTTTGGAGTGTGGGAGGAAACCGAAGATCTCGGAGAAAACCCACGCAGGTCACGGGGAGAACGTGCAAACTCCGCACAGACAGCGCCCGTAGTCGGGATTGAACCCAGGTCTCCGGCGCTGAATTCGCTGTAAGGCAGCGACTCTACCGCTGCGCCACCGTGACCGCGTTTAATGACAGGTGTGAGGCGGCGCCTTGGCGGGTGCCGTCTTTACGGAGTTTGCACGTTCTCCCCGTGCCCTGCGTGGGTTTTCTCCGAGATCTCCGGTGACATTTGGGGCCAGAATAGACAACATGCTGGAGTAACGCGGGTCCCAGCCCCAACTGCCTCCTCCGGCAGCTCGTTCCATACACCCACCACACGTTGCGTGAAAAACTTCCCCCTCAGCTTCCGCCCTTCACCTTAAACCCATGCCCTCTGGTCCTCGATTCACTCTGGGCAGGAGTCTGCCCGATCCATTCCTCTCACGTTCATGGCCAACTTCGTGGCTGAAATTTCAGGGAACAGGGGAAGGAATAGTTCCAAAGACAGGCACGCAAAAGGCTGGAGTCAGGCAGCATCTGTGGAGCGAAGGAACGGGTGCTGCTTGGGGTCGGGACCCTTCTTCAGTCCGAGACCCAGGACCCTTCCCCACGCTCTGCCTGATCCTACACGTCCCTCCAGCGGCTCGATTTTTGTAAGCCTCGTTGCCCAACTTTGTAACGGCAACAGTAACGTCCTTCCGGAGACGGGTGGGGGGGGGGACAGAGGGCCGGACCCTGTGGGTCGGAGATGGGGCCTCGCGGGTCATCAGAGCCCGGGGGAGGGGGAGGGGGTGAGATCTGTAACCTTATTGACACGCCCTTGATGTGGCGCCTATTCGCATACCTTGTCGACGGATCGAGCCCATGAGGGAGGGGGAAGAACAGTGGGGACCCGGCATGGGGGGGTTAAGAACAGAGGGGGGAACTGGCACAAGGGGGGGGGGGGGTGGAGAGTAGGGAGCAAACATTTAATTTCACAGTAGTGTTCTATTCAATGGCACGTTCACCCACAGAGTGTTAAGTGGCTCTGACTGCAAGGATGTCCGATGAACGTGTGTGTTCTTGCAACACACCGGCAATGATTATTGCGGCAATCAACTGCCAGTTCCAGAGCCCCGTGGGTCATTCTCTTCCAGATGTAAAAGGGGGAAACCAGAAATCGTGCAGAAAGCTTCAAATGCAAGGCAAAGCGCTGGAGTCACTCAGCGGGTCGGGCAGCATCTGTGGTGCAAGGAAATGGCAAGGAACTGCAGATGCTGGTTAAGGCCCCTGTCCCGCTTTCACGACCTAATTCGCCACCTCTGACGACCTTAAAAAAAATATAGGTCGCGGTAACCTACAACCTCCCACGACTATGTTGAAGACCTCCCACGACTATGAAGAAGACCTCCTTCGACTATGTTGAAGACTGGCTTCAACCATGTACGTTTTACTGCTGTTCACAGTAGCCCCTTTTGCTCCAGCGGCCTTTTAAGAAAGGCAGAAGGGGAAGAGCAAGGGTGAAGAGGAGGCACAAGAAGAGGTCTCAATGGGTGAATGGAGATGATGTGATGGACTGTCCCAGTACACCAGATGACTGGAAGAGAGTGGCACTGGGCTTTGTCAAATGATGGAACTTTAAGATCACATGTGGGGCAGTGGGTGGCCAGCATGCCGTTCTTGTCCATTTCCCTGTACCCCTCATATTCCTGTTCGTACAGGATGGCATTCTGCTGAAACCATTCCTCAAGGTCCCCCTCCTGCTGCCTGGTGAAGGTGTAGGGCATAACCCTCCTCCACCACCAATGGGGCATCTGCCTCTGATGCTGTGTCAGACACAGGAGAAAGGGCTGCCTTCAAATGAGGCAGTGAAGGATGGGGGTGGTGCTGGGGACATATGCTACCACCCTGTCTCCTCCTGCAGGGGTCTGTCATGCAGGGCTACCACCTCCTGCACTATCACCTCCTGTGGCATCACCTCCTGCCAATCCTCCTCCCATGCGGGCAACACATGCATGGCAGGGTTTTTTTAGGGTGGTGCCCCCTGCGCTGCTGCCTTTTTGGTGCCTCCTCTCCAAAAAACTCCCCAGCGATGAATGAACATGCCTTGGAGTGACAGAGGTGACATTCTGCTGTTCAAATCACCTTTTTTTCACCCCAGAGCTATTACCTTTGACTGCCTCCGACTAGCATCATGACCTACCTACGAGTAAAAAGTATTGATTTGTTCCATGCAGACCCTTTTTTCATCAGCCTAGAAAAAACGCCCCGACCCACTTGATGCCACGAGTACCTACGACTAGCATCACGGTCTGCTACGACCTACCTACGACCTAGTGACGTCCGTGCTGCGAGTACGAGTCAAGGGCGAACTGGGCAGAGGCGGTGAATTAGGTCGGGGTGGGAGATTGCAACCTTCACGCGGTCCGCCCTGTTTCGACTAATGCAATCAACTCGACACAGTGCACAAACAGAAGATCAAGCAGAACAAGTGTTAAAGAAGGAACTGCAGATGCTGGAGAATCAAGGGACACACAAAAGGCTGGAGAAACTCAGCGGCTGCAACAGCAAATAAGGAGCGAAGGAGATAGGCGACGTCTGAAGAAGGGCCTCGACCCGAAAACGTCGCCCATCTCCCGCGCTCCTTAGATGCTGCTGCACCCGCTGAGTTTCTCCAGCCTTTTGTGTACCATCAAACAGAACAAGTTGTCCGACAACTTTAAGCTGTGCACGCCACACGCAAGGAGAAGAAGTGAAAGTGGGACACAGGGGCTTTACACTGAAGATAGACACAAAGTGCCAGATTAAGAGGAATTCAGCGGGTCAGGCAGCATTTCTGGAGAGGAGTGGGTGACTCTTCGGGTCAAAACCCTTCTTCGGATCGACAAGCCTACACTTCTTTGGAGTGCGGGAGGGAACCGGAGCGCCCGGAGAAGACCCACGCAGGTCGCGGGGAGAACGTGCAAACTCCATACGGGCAGCACCCGCGGTCAGGGTGGAACCGGGGTCTCTGGCGCTGTGAGGCAGCAACTCTATGTTCCCAAGCGATCTAATCTTCCAGGGGTGGCGATAAAGCAAACTGAACGGAGAGAAAGTCCAGGAGCAGCCGCACCTTGCCACAGGTTACAAGTTGCAACACCTCCAAGCCGCCTCGTCTCGTCATCGGGTGCGGCTTCGACTGCGGAGGATTTGCACAATCTCCCTGGATCCAGTTTCCGACACTTGAGTAATAGGACGGACGCCAGGGCTGCTGGGTGCCGCAATAGAGCAGGGGTGAACAAAAGGTTCACACATTCGCCGCTGAAAGTGCGACCTAATTCTCACTCAGAGCCCCCACCCCCTCCCCCTCCCCCTCCCCCTCCCCCGGGCAAACTAGAAACTAGATTCACAGAGAACAGCCGAACATCCAGCTTGAAGAGTTAAATAAGGAACTGCAGATGCTGGAGAATCGAGGGTTACACAAAAGGCTGGAGAAACTCAGCGGGTGCAGCAGCATCTAAGGAGCGAAGGAGATAGGCGACGTTTCGGGTCGAGACCCTTCTTCAGACCGGTCAGGGATCAGGGAAACGAGAGATATAGACGGTGATGTGGAGAGATAAAGAACAATGAATGAAAGATATGCAAAAAAGTATCAATGATAAAGGAAACAGGCCATTGTAAGCTGTTTGTAGTGTGAAAATGAGACTTGGGTGGGGGAGAGATAGAGAGAGAAGGAATGCCAGGGCCCGAGGGATGAGGGAGAGGTGGGAAGGGGAGGAGGCAGCAAGGGTTAACAGAATTGAGAAAATTCAATGTTTAAGCCCAGAGGATGCAGACTCCCCAAGCGGAATATGAGGTGCTGTTCCTCCAACTTGCGGTGTTGCTCACTCTGGCCGTGAAGGAGGCCCAGGACCGAGAGGTCGGATACGGAATGGGAGGGGGAGTTGAAGTGCTGAGCCACTGGGAGGTCGGGTTGGTTATTGCGGACCGAGCGGAGGTGTTCGGCGAAACGATCGCCCAGCCTCCGCTTGGTCTCACCGATGTAGATCAGCTGGCATGAACTCGGCAGTGGCGCAACGGGTAGAGCTGCTGCCTCACGGCGCCGGACACCCGGGTTCCATCCTGACTGTGGGTGCTGTCTGTACAGAGTTTGCACGATCTCCTTGGGTGCTCCGGTTTCCTCCCACACCTCGAGTATTGTGTGCAGTTTTGATCCCTAATCTCAGGAAGGACGTTCTTGCTATTGAGGGAGTGCAGCGTAGGTTTACCAGGTTAATTCCCGGCTAGATATGCTGAGAGAATGGAGCTGCTGGGCTTGTACACTCTGGAGTTTAGAAGGATGAGAGGGGATCTTATTGAAACATATAAGATTATTAAGGGCTTGGACACGCTAGAGGCAGGAAACATCTTCCCGATGTTGGTGGGGGTCCAGAACCAGGGGCCACACACCGTTTAAGAATAATGGGCAAGCCATATAGAACGGAGTTGAGGAAACACTTTTTCCTCACAGAGAGTTGCGAATCTGTGGAATTCTCTGCCTCAGAGGGCGGTGGAGGCCGGTTCTCAAGAGAGAGCTGGATAGGGCTCTTAAAGATAGCGGAGTCAGGGGATATGGGGAGAAGCCAGGAACGGGGTACTGATTGGGGATGATCAGCCACGATCGCATTGAATGGCGGTGCTGGCTCGAAGGGCCGAATGGCCTCCTCCTGCACCTATTGTCTGTTGGAGTTCCTCCAGCAGTTTCTCTATTGCTACAGTACAGCAATATTGTCGAAAGAGGTGCAGGTTTGTGGGTTAATTGTAAAATTCCCCTAGAATGTAGGATAGAACTGGAGTACGGGTGATGGCGGATCGCCACGGACTTGCTGTTCCTCTCTGGTCTGTGCCCAACCATCGGCTTATCAACACCACCCCCCCCCCCGCCCCCAACATCCTCTCCACATCCACTCTATCCGGGCCTTTCACTATTCTATACATTTCAATGAGGTCCCCCCCTCAACCTTCTAAACTCCAGCGAGTGCAGGCCCAGCGCCGACAAACGCTCATCGTACGTTAACCCACTCATTCCTGGGATCATCTTGTGAACCTCCTCTGGACCCTCTCCAGAGCCGGCACGTCCTTCCTCAGATACGGGGCCCAAAAGTCCAATTTGTCACCTATCCAATTCTCCAGAGATGCTGCTGCCTGATCTGCAGAGTTATCCCAGCATTTTGTGCGCATCAATAGTCTTTCTTGTAAATCCTCTCTGGTAAATCCCCAATCCTGTTACACAACGGCAAACTGACCGATTGAGGAATTTAAAAAAAAAGAGAAAGCACTTCTGCTCCAGTTACCAGTTGGCGGGGGAGGAAAAGGGAAAGTCTGATATGTTGAAACCAGCTTCCTTCCCAACCTGACCTGTTGTGGTGAGGGAGATGCATTTGGGGGGGGGGGGGGGGGGGTGTGTGTGTGTGTGTGTGTGTGTGTGTGTGTGTGTGTGTGTGTGTCTGTCTGTCTGTCTGTCTGTCTGTCTGTCTGTCTGTGTGTCTCTCTGTATGCGTGTGTGTGTCCATGTGTGTGCCCGTGTGTGTCTCTGTATGTGCGTGCCCGTGTGTGTATGTGTCTCTGTATGTGTGTGTCCATGTGTGTGCCCGTGTGTGTGCCCGTGTGTGTATGTGTCTCTGTGTGTGTCTCTGTATGTGTGTGTGTCCATGTGTGTGCCCGTGTGTGTATGTGTCTCTGTGTGTGTGTGTATATGTGTCTCTGTATGTGTGTATGTGTGTGTCAATATGTGTGTAGGTGTATGCGTCCTTGTGTGAGCATCTCTCTCTCTCTCTCTCTCTCTCTCTGTGTCTCTCTGTATGTGTACATATGTCTGTGTATGTGTGTGTATGGCCCTGTGTGTACCTCCGTGTCGCTGTGTGTGTGTGTGTGTGTGTGTGTGTGTCTCTGTGTGTGTATGTGTGTGAGTGTGTGTCCGTCAGTGTGAATACCCACAGGTGAGCCAATCGCCCCCAGATGCGGCAGCGTGATTGCCTCGACGCGGAGGTCCCGACCCCCGGCAACGGGAGGCAAGATCGTCCCGCCAACGGAAAGCTCGGGGCCCCCGACCGCGGGAGCACAAGCAAGGGAAGAGGATAGAACTTTATCTTGCACCTTCCATCACAGTGAGGATTGTGGAGGAGTCACTGTGGTGGATGTTCGTGTTAAAATGTGTTTTTGTGTGTTCCGTTGCTTTTTATTGGTCTGACTGTACGGCAAATAAAATTCCTCGTGTGTTGCAAAACTAACTTGGCTGATAAAGTATGATTATGATCTTATTGGCAACAGCCACCCTGGAAGGTTTGCACAGTGTCCGGTTTCTAATCTCCCAGAGTCACGGCACCCATCCCAAGGACTATAAAGATTAGAACATGGGCCTCCCCTGCTTGGGCTGAGTAAATATTGCCTGCAGGCAAGCAGGCGTGACAGGGCAGATCTAGGCTGATTGCTGAGCTCCAGGTAACAGTGGCAGGAAGCCATAACGTGTCGAGATTACCGCGCTTGTCCATCTGCCCAAGGCAGTGCATTCTGTCAAGTCATTCTGTCGGGTCGCTGCCGACCATCCATTTACACCGATCCCGCAAACACCTCCGCTCGGTTCGCAATAACCAACCCGATCCCCCGGTGGCTCAGCACTTCAACTCCCCCTCCCATTCCCAATCCGACTTTCATTATTCTGTAAGTTTCAATGAGGTCTCCCCTCAACCTTATAAACTCCAGCGAGTACAGGCCCAGTCTGTCCTCTTCCTTTCTTCTTCCCCCCCCCCCCCCACCGCACCCGTAGTCAGGATTGAACCCGGGTCCCTGGCGCTGTGAGGCAGCGGCTGTACCACCGCGCCACCCCATGTGGGGAGAATCTCTGGAGAAAGATGTGAATAGTATTAATGGTTAAGACGGAACTGCAGATGCTGGAAAATCGAAGGTAGGCAAAAATGCTGGAGAAACTCAGCGGGTGAGCTTGTACACTCTGGAGTTTAGAAGGATGAGAGGGAATCTCATTGAAACATATAAGATTATTAAGGGTTTGGACACGCTAGAGGCAGGAAACATGTTCTCGATGTTGGGGGAGTCCAGAACCAGGAGCCACAGTTTAAGAATAAGGGGTAAGCCATTTAGAATGGAGACGAGGAAACACTTTTTCTCACAGAGAGTGGTGAGTCTGTGGAATTCTCTGCCTCAGAGGGCGGTTCTCTGGATACTTTCAAGAGCGAGTTAGATCGGGCTCTTAAAAATAGCAGAGTCTGGGGTCATGGGGAGAAGGCAGGAACAGGGTACTGATAGGGGATGATCAGCCATGATCACATTGAATGACAGTGCAGGCTCCAAGGGCCGAATGGCCTACTCCTGCACCCATTGTCTATTAATGCCCTCCAAACGGAACAGCTTGATCAGAAATCTTTTTACTGTTCCAGCTATTAAAGGTTTAATTTTTAATTTAAATATAAAATTAGCACATGGAGTTTTGCACGTTATTAATGCTCAGTAATGCTCTGATTACTGCAAACAAAAAAAAGACACAAAGTGCTGGAGTAACTCAGCGGTCAGGCAGCATCTCTGGAGAACATGAATCGGTGACGTTTCAGTCAGTTTAAAGAGAGGTCCCGACCTGAAACATCACCTGTCCATGTTCTCCACAGATGCTGCCTGACCCGCTGAGTTCCTCCAGCACTTTGTACCCGTCCACGTTCTCCACAGAGATGCTGCCTGACCCGCTGAGTTACTCCAGCCCATAGTATATATATTTTTTTGCAAACCAGCTTCTGCAGTTCCTCATTTCGACATTCTGATTACCTGTAACTATAACTGGTTTTGGCCAGATACTGAATCACACACAAACACTCGATTAGCTCACGTCCTGTTGTGCAAGCAGGGAGGTGCAGGTTTGGTTTGCAGAGGGCAATCAGACACGATTATTCCAAAACACTGCAAACTAACGTCAACATGGGGCAGTGCAGTGGGCGAGTCGAAGGTAGACACAAAAAGCTGCAGTAACTCAGTGGGACGGGCAGCGTCTCTGGAGAGAAGGAATGGGTGACGTTTCGGGTCGAGACCCTTCTTCAGACTCGACTCAAAACGTCACCTATTCGCTTTCTCCAGAGTGTTACTCCAGCCTTTTGTGTCTATCTTCGGTTTAAACCAGCATCTGCAGTTCCTTCCCATCCACAAAGGAATGGTTCCATTTGCATGGTCCATGAGTACAGGGCAGGAGTTAGACAATAGACAATAGGTGCAGGAGTAGGCCATTCGGCCCTTCGAGCCTGCACCGCCATTCAATGTGATCATGACTGATCATCCCCAATCAGTGCCCCGTTCCTTCCTTCTCCCCATAACCATCTTTAAGAGCCCTATCTAGCTCTCTCTTGAAAGCATCCAGAGACCCCGCCTCCCCCGCCCTCCGAGGCAGAGAATTCCACAGACTCACCACTCTCTGTGTGAAAAAGTGTTTCCTCGTCTCCGTTCCAAATAGCTTACCCCTTATTCTTAAACTGCGTGTGGCCCCTGGTTCTGGACTCCCCCAACATCGGGAACATGTTTCCTGCCTCTAGCGGCTCCAAACCAAGTCAAGTCAAGTCAAAGTCAAACAAACTTTATTGTCATTTAGAAATACATTGATATATGCAGTTCCAAACGAAATTCCGTTGCATTTGGCTCCCTGTGCAACACGATAATTAACAGAAGGATAAACATGGATAAAAAGGATAAATAGACAATGGCGGCAGCCCATTACATGGCATTCAGGAGTCTGATGGCTCGTGGGAAGAAGCTGTTGCAGAACCTTGATGTTCTGTTCCTTATGCTACAATATCTTTTGCCCGAGGGCAGCAGAGTGAACAGTCCGTGATGGAGATGTGTGGGGTCTTTTATAATACTGCTGGCCTTAGACACGCAACGTTTGGTCGCAATATCCCCGATTGAGGGGAGAGTCCCGATGATTTTATAACCCTTAACAATCTTATACGTTTCAATGAGATAACCTCTCATCCTTCTAAACTCCAGAGAGTACAAGCCCAGCCGCTCCATTCGCTCAGCATATGGCAGTCCCTCCATCCCGGGAATTAACCTTGTAAACCTACGCTGCACTCCCTCAATAGCAAGAATGTCCCTCCTCAAATTAGGGGACAAAAATTGCACACAATACTCCAGGTGTGGTCTCACTAGGGCTCTGTACAACTGCAGGAGGACCTCTTTGCTTCTATATTCGATTCCTCTTGTCATAAAGGCACACATGCCATTCGTTTCCTTCACTGCCTGCTGTACCTGCATGCTTACTTTCATAGACTGATGTACAAGGACCCCCAGATCCCGTTGTACTCCCCTTTTCCCAACTTGACGCCATTTAGATAGTAATCTGCCTTCCTGTTTTTGCTACCCGAAAGTGGATAACCTCACATTTAACCGCATTAAACTTAATCTGCCATGCATCTGCCAGTTATAAGACCAAAACCACAAGGGAGAGGGCTGACGCAGTGAACAAAGAGAAAAACAATGAGGCCATTGATAAGGGTACTCTGCAGGGAACTGAAGGCAGAATAACAAGAACAAACAGCAGCAGGAGAGGATTTACAAGATTCACGGCACAACCATGGCCTTGAATAATGTTTGTAGTAGCTCTATACCTCAAGAATCTGAAGAAGAACCCCCCCGCAAACACAAAACATCACCATCAAGAAGGTACAAAGTGCTGGAGTAGACACAAAAATCTGGAGTGACTCAGTGGGTCAGGCAGCATCTGTGGAGAACATGGACAGGTACAAAGTGCTGGAGTAACTCCGTGGGTCAGGCAGCATCTCTGGAGAACACAGATAGATGACATTTCGGGTCCCAAGGGTCCCAAGCCGAAACGTCACCTACCCACGCCCTCCACAGATGCAGCCTGACCTGCTGAGTTACTCCAGCACTTTGTACCTTTCCTTGGCAAACCAGCAAATGCAGTTCCTTGTTTCTACACTTTGCCTGTCCGTTTCTCTCTGAAGATGCTGAATTCCTCCAGCACTTTGTGTTCCACATAACAACCGAGCAGGTCCCAGAAATATATTGATCCAAAGATAGACACAAAGTGCCAGAGTAACTCAACGGGTGAAGCAGCATCTCTGGGGTACTTGGATAGGTGATGTTTCGGGTCGGGACCCTTCTTCAGACCGGAAATGTCATCTAACCATGTTCTCCAGAGCTGCTGCCTGTCCCACCCGCTGCGTGACTCCAGCACTGTGCGCCTTTCCTTGGCAAGCCAGCACCTGCAGTTCTTGGTTTCTACAGTTTGCCTGACTGTCCACCAAATATGGATCCTGATCAGCTGAGTTACTCCAGCACCTTGTGTCTATCCTTGGTATAAACCAGCATCTGCAGTTCTTTGTTTCTGTACTAAGATCGTATCCAGCCCACTTTAAAATCTGCTTCCACCGCCCGCCCTTAGGAAAAATTCCACATTCTTGCATTAAAAACACATTTGTTTTTCCCTCCTAAGATAGACACAAAATGCTGGAGTAACTCAGCGGGACAGGCGGCATCTCTGGAGAGAAGGAATGGGTGGCGTTTCGGGTCGAGACCCTTCAGCAGACATCGAGGATACAACAACCTGTGACTGTGGCACACACAGACCCAGACAATGCAACGCCTACTGCAATGCCCATTGCTGGATAATCCATGTGCTACTGCAGACCTAGCACTTAACACTCCAATACCACAACGATGTGTACGGCAGTGCGGAGCAACTATATAGCATATAGCATCAGACTTCTAAAGAAGGGTCTCGACCCAAAACGTCACCTATTCCTTCTCGCCAGAGATGCCGCCTGTCCCGCTGAGTTACTCCAGCACTTTGTGTCTGTGTTTAGTGCGGTGACCAGCTAAGGCTGACAGCACCCTGGGGTGCAGGGATCCTGAAGACCACCCAAGGCTGACAGCACCCTGGGGTGCAGGGATCCTGAAGACCACACTAGGCAGACAGCACCCTAGGGTGCGGGGATTCTGATGACCACCCTCGGCCAGCACCCTGGGGTGCAGGGATCCTGAACACCACACTAGGCAGACAGCACCCTGGGGTGCAGGGATCCTGTAGACCACCCTCGGCTGCCAGCACCCTGGGGTGCAAGGATCCTGAAGACCACACTAGGCAGACAGCACCTTAGGCAGGCAGACAGCACCCTGGGGTGCAGGGATCCTGTTAACCGGACTAGGCAGACAGCACCCAGGGGTGCAGGGAATGCAATGACCACGGTTACACAAAAAGCTGGAGAAACTCAGCGGGTGCAGCAGCATCTAAGGGGCGAAGGAGATGGGCGACGTTTCGGGTCGAGACCCTTCTTCAGACATGCAATGACCACGCTAGGCTGACAGCACCCTAGACTGCCAGCACCCTGGGGTGCAAGAATCCTGTTAACCACACTAGGCAGGCAGCACCCTGGGGTGCAGGGAGTGAGGTGACAGCACCTTAGACAGGCAGACAGCACCCTGGGGTGCGGGGAGTGCAGTGGCCACACTAGGCAGACAGCACCCTGAGGTGCAGGGATCCTGAAGACCACACTAGGCAGACAGCACCCTGGGGTGCAGGAATCCTTGAAGACCACACTAGGCAGACAGCACCCTGGGGAGCGGGGAGTGCAGTGGCCACACTAGGCAGACAGCACCCTGGGGTGCAGGGAGTGAGGTGACAGCACCTTAGACAGGCAGACAGCACCCTGGGGTGCGGGGAGTGCAGTGGCCACACTAGGAAGACAGCACCCTGGGGTGCGGGGAGTGCAGTGGCCACACTAGGCAGACAGCACCCTGGGGTGCAGGGAGTGAGGTGACAGCACCTTAGACAGGCAGACAGCACCCTGGGGTGCGGGGAGTGCAGTGGCCACACTAGTAAGACAGCACCCTGGGGTGCGGGGAGTGCAGTGGCCACACTAGGCAGACAGCACCCTGGGGTGCAGGGAGTGAGGTGACAGCACCTTAGACAGGCAGACAGCACCCTGGGGTGCGGGGAGTGCAGTGGCCACACTAGGAAGACAGCACCCTGGGGTGCGGGGAGTGCAGTGGCCACACTAGGCAGACAGCACCCTGGGGTGCAGGGAGTGAAGTGACAGCACCTGAGGCAGGTAGACAGCACCCTGGGGAGCGGGGAGTGCAGTGGCCACACTAGGCAGACAGCACCCTGGGGTGCAGGGAGTGAGGTGACAGCACCTTAGACAGGCAGACAGCACCCTGGGGTGCGGGGAGTGCAGTGGCCACACTAGGCAGACAGCACCCTGAGGTGCAGGGATCCTGAAGATCACACTAGGCAGGCAGCACCCTGGGGTGCAGGAATCCTGTTAACCACACTAGGCAGGTATTCAGCACCCTGGGGTGCAGGGAGTGAAGTGACAGCACCTGAGGCAGGCAGACAGCACCCTGGGGAGCGGGGAGCGGGGAGCACAGTGGCCACCCTGCCCTGCCCTGGCCTGGCCTGGCCTGGCCTGGCAGCACCCATGGGTGCCGGGGTGAGGGTGAGCGGCGGCGGCGGCGGCGCTGCTTACCTTGATGGGCATGGCGGCGGTGTGTGAGAGCTGGAGGTGTCTGCGGCCGATACTCGCCGTGGCCCGGAGCCTGTGGAGCAGTAGGCGGCTCATGTCCGCCCTTATCCTCCTCCCGCCCGCGTCGTCTGCCCTCCCCCTTCATCCTCCCCTCGTCGTCCTTGGCAACCGGCCGGGAGCCGGCGCCGCAGCCACCGCGCACGCGCCCCGCCGGCACCGCGGCCGCGGCCGGCACCCGGGCATGCGCACTGCCTCCCTGACGGCACTCGGTGGTGCTTAATGCCTTCAGCGCGCATGCGTGATGATGTCATGGCGAAACTGCCCGGACGGGATCCTCAAACATGCGCAGTGCGCTCCAAGGTGACTGGACCTTGAGCATGCGCAGTGCGCTCCAAGGTGACTGGACCTTGAGCATGCGCAGTGCGCTCCAAGAGTGACTGGTCCGGAGCATGCGCAGTGCGCTCCAAGAATGACTGGACCTTGAGCATGCGCAGTGCGCTTTCCAAACCACTTCCTTACTCAAGGAGGTTTCCCCTCCCCCACTATAGATGGGGCTCGCACCAGGGTCTCCTCCATACCCCGCAACACTGCCCTCTCTCCCCATTCCCCCACTCGCAACAAGGGCAGAGTCCCCCTGGTCCTCACCTTTCACCCCACCAGCCGGCGCATACAACAGATAGTCCTCCGCCAGTTTTGCCACCTCCAGCGTGACCCCTCCACTCGCCACATCTTCCCATCTCCCCCCCCCCGTCTGCCTTCCGCAAAGACCGCTCCCTCCGCAACTCCCTCGTCAATTCTTCCCTTCCCTCCTGCTCCACTCCTTCCCCGGGCACTTTCCCTTGCAACCGCAAGAGATGCTACACTTGTCCCTTCACCTCCCCCATCCACCCCAAGCAGTCATTCCAAGTCCGACAGAGGTTCACCTGCACCTCCTCCAACCTCATCGACTGCATCCGTTGCTCCAGATGCCAGCTGATCTACATCGGTGAGACCAAGCGGAGGCTGGGCGATCGTTTCGCCGAACACCTCCGCTCGGTCCGCAATAACCAACCCGACCTCCCGGTGGCTCAGCACTTCAACTCCCCCTCCCATTCCGTATCCGACCTCTCGGTCCTGGGCCTCCTCCACGGCCAGAGTGAGCAACACCGCAAGTTGGAGGAACAGCACCTCATATTCCGCTTGGGGAGTCTGCATCCTCTGGGCTTAAACATTGAATTTTCTCAGTTCTGTTAACCCAGGCTGCCTCCTCCCCTTCCCACCTCTCCCTCAGCCCTCGGGCCCTGACATTCCTTCTCTATCTCCCCCCCCCCCCACCCAAGTCGCACTAGCTTTTCATTTTCACACTACAAACAGCTTACAATGGCCTGTTTCCTTCATCATCGATACTTTTTTGCATATCTTTCATTCATTGTTCTTTATCTCTCCACATCACCGTCTATATCTCTCGTTTCCCTGATCCCTGACCAGTCTGAAGAAGGGTCTCGACCGGAAACGTCGCCTATCCCCTTCGCTCCTTAGATGCTGCTGCACCCGCTGAGTTTCTCCAGCTTTTTGTGTAACCCACTACCTTACTCAAAGTTGTTCTAACTTTTAAAATATTTCCCCCCCACCCCTGCACTAACACTATCCTACACACACACACACACACTAGGGGATAATTTACAATTTTTTACCCAAGCCAATTAACCTACAAACCCGCCCACGCGTCTTTGGAGTGCGGGAGGAAACCGGGGCGCCCGGAGAAAACCCACGCGGGTCACGGGGAGAACGTGCAAACTGGGCCACCGTGCCGCCCTAATCCTGTATCAATACAGCCGAAGGCACACACAGAATGCTGGAGTGACTCAGCGGGACGGGCAGCGTCTCTGGAGGGAAGGAATGGGTGACGTTTCGGGTCGGGACCCTTCTTCAGACAGATCTGAATCATCTGAATGTATCATTACAGCCCTTTCTCTGTCAGCGTACGGACCAGTATGTTCACTTGTGGGACCCTAATTTGAGGAAGGACATTTTTGCTATTGAGATTAGATTAGATTAAATTAGCTTAGATTCCTTTATTGTCGTTCAGACCGAATTTGTTACCGTGCAGTCATAACATATGATTAAAAAAAACAAAACTGACAATAAACACATATCCAACATCCACCACAACGAGTTCACCAGCCACCTCCTCACTGTGGTGGAAGGCAAAAGCCTTAAGTTCCTGAGGGAGTGCAGCGTAGGTTAACAAGGTTAATTCCCGGGGTGGCGGGACTGTCATATGCTGAGAGAATGGAGCGGCTGGGCTTGTACACTCTGGGGTTTAGAAGGATGAGAGGGGATCATATTGAAACATGTAAGATTGTTAAGGGCTTGGACACACTAGAGGCAGGAAACATGTTCCCGATGTTGGGGGAGTCCAGAACCAGGGGCCACAGTTTAGAATAAGGGGTAAGCCACTTAGGACGGAGACGAGGAAACACTTTTTCTCACAGAGAGTGGTGAGTCTGTGGAATTCTCTGCCTCAGAGGGCGGTGGAGGCAGGTTCTCTGGATACTTTCAAGAGAGTGCTAGATAGGGGTCTTAAAAATTGCGGAGTCAGGGGAGAAGGCAGGAATGTGGTACTGATTGGGGATGATCAGCCATGATCACATTGAATGGCGGTGCTGGCTCGAAGGGCCAAATGGCCTACTCCTGCACCTATTGTCTGTTGTCTATTGATCCACATACCACTCACTACCTTCAGCGGTTTCGGTTTAGTCCATTGTCACGTGTACTGAGTAGGGTCGCCAACTTTCTCACTCCCAAATACGGGATGAAAGGTCAAAATACTGGTCAAATTCCCGTCGGCAATCCGACTCGGCTGTGGCTGGGTGAACGATGAGTTGGCCCTGGGTGCTGGACTGCACACAAAGCCCAGCTGGCGGGCCAGCTGAGGAGTTTTGGCCCCGGGGGCTGTGGGCAAAGTCTGGCGCCCCATCCAACTCGTGAACCGATGATCGGCCGTGAGAAGGAGGGCAGGCTGGGCTGCCGACCGACGGTGCCACGGGCGAGGCGCTGCTGCTGCTGCTGCTGCTCTCCATGGGCTGTATGGGTCGATGGTTGAAAGGGTCAAGAGCTTCAAATTCCTGGGCGTGCACATCTGTGAAGATCTTTCCTGGTCCAAGAACACTGATGCAATTATCAAGAAAGCTCATCAGCGCCTCTACTTCCTGAGAAGATTACGGAGAGTCGGTTTGTCAAGGAGGACTCTCTCTAACTTCTACAGGTGCACAGTAGAGATCATGCTGACCGGTTGCAACGTGGCTTGGTTCGGCAACTTGAGCGCCCTGGAGAGGAAAAGACTACAAAAAGTAGTAAACACTGCCCAGTCCATCATTGGCTCTGACCTTCCTTCCATCGAGGGGATTTACCGCAGTCGCTGCCTCAAAAAGGCTGACAGCATCATCAAGGACCCACACCACCCTGGCCACACACTCATCTCCCCGCTACCTTCAGGTAGAAGGTACAGGAGCCTGAAGACTGCAACGACCAGGTTCTGGAATAGCTACTTCCCCACAGCCATCAGGCTATTAAACCTGGCTCGGACAAAACTCTGAACATTAATATCCCATAATCTGTTATTTGCACTTTATCAGTTTATTTATTCATGTGTGTATATATTTCTATAATGGTATATGGACACACTGATCTGTTTTGTAGTCAATGCCTACTATGTTCTGTTGTGCTGAAGCAAAGCAAGAATGTCATTGTCCTATCTGGGACACATGACAATAAACTCACTTGGACTTGAACACCACGGGACAGTTGGCAACCCTAGCTCAATGAAATACCTTTAATGCGTGCTAATCAGTCAGCGGAAAGACAACGTGTGATTGTACAGTGTTCAGATACATGATAAGGGAATAACGTTTAGTCATAAGTAATAGGAGCATAATTAGGTCATTCGGTCCAACAAGTCTACTCTGCCATTTAATCATGGCTGATCTACCTCTCCCTCCTAACCCCATTCTCCTGCCTACTGCCCGTAACCCCGGACACCAAGTGCAAGGTAGAGGTCGTAAAGTCCGATCAAAGACAGTTCGAAGTTCACCAATGAGGTGGTAGATAGCAGTTCAGCACTGCTCTCTGGTTGTGGCAGGATGGTTCAGTTGCCCGACTACAGCTGGGAAGGATCTAGCCCTGAATCTGGAGGTGTGTGTGCGTTCGTTTTCACACTTCTGTACCTTTTGTCCAAAGGGAGGGAGGGGAGAAGAGGGGGTGAGGCTGGTCCTTGATGATGCTGCCGGCCTTGCCGCGGCAGCGCGAGGTGTAGATGGAGTCGATGGAAGGGAGGTTGGTTTGTGCGCGTGACGGTCTGGGCTGCGTCCACAACTCGCTGCCGATTTCTCGCGGGTCTCGGACGGAGCTGTTCCCAAACCGTGCTGTGATGCTTCACGATAAAATGCTTCCTCCGGCGCATCTGTAGAAGTTGGTGAGAGTCGTAGGGGACTTGCTGAACTTCCTAAGCCATCTAAGATTGATGATTAATGATCTGGTTGAGGGAATTGAAGGCAATATCTCCAAGTTTGCGGATGACACTAAGCTTGGGGCCAGTGTTAGCTGTGAGGAGGATGCTAGGAGACTGCAAGGTGACTTGGATAGGCTGGGTGAGTGGGCAAATGTTTGGCAGATGCAGCATAATGTGGATAAATGTGAGGTTATCCACTTTGGTGGCAAAAATAGGAAAGCAGATTATTGTCTAAATGGTGACCGATTAGGAAAAGGGGAGATGCAACGAGACCTGGGTGTCATGGTACACCAGTCATTGAAAGTAGGCATGCAGGTGCAGCAGGCAGTGAAGAAAGCGAATGATATGTTAGCTTTCATAGCAAAAGTATTTGAGTATAGGAGCAGGGAGGTTCTACTTCAGTTGTATAGGGTCTTGGTGAGACCACACCTGGAGTATTGTGTACAGTTCTGGTCTCCAAATCTGAGGAAGGACATTATTGCCATAGAGGGAGTGCAGAGAAGGTCAGGACTGTCTTATGAACAAAGACTGCATAGACTCGGTTTATACTCTCTAGAATTTAGGAGATTGAGAGGGGATCTTATAGAAACTTACAAAATTCTTAAGGGGTTGGACAGGCTAGATGCAGGAAGATTGTTCCCGATGTTGGGGAGGTCCAGGACAAGGGGTCACAGTTTAAGGATAAGGGGGAAATCCTTTAGGACCGAGATGAGAAGGACTTTTTTCACACAGAGAGTGGTGGGTCTCTGGAACTCTCTGCCACAGAGGGTAGTTGAGGCCAGTTCATTGGCTATATTTAAGAGGGAGTTAGATGTGGCCCTTGTGGCTAAGGGGATCAGAGGGTATGGAGAGAAGGCAGGTACGGGATACTGAGTTGGATGATCAGCCATGATCGTATTGAATGGCGGTGCAGGCTCGAAGGGCCAAATGGCCGACTCCTGCACCTAATTTCTATGTTTCTAAGGAAGGAGAGGGATTTGGTGTGCTATGATGGTCATTGCTTCAATGTGGGTGGCCCAGGAGAAGGTGAAGAAGAAGACAGCAACCCACAAATGCAGCTCCGTGTGGAACTTGGGAGATTGGAGGGCAGCATGGTGGCGCAGCGGGTAGAGCTGCTGCCTCACAGCGCCAGAGGCCCAGGTTCGATCCTGACTACGGGTGCTGTCTGTACGGAGTTTGTACGGTTCTCCCTGCGACCTGCGCGGGTTTTCTCCGGGTGCTCCGGTTTCCTCCGCCCTCGTGCAAGCATGCAGGTTTGTCGGTTAAGATTGACACACGCAAAATGCTGGAGTAACTCAGCGGGTCAGGCAGCATCTCTGGTGAAAAGGAACGGGTGACGTTTCGGGTTGAGGCCATTCTTAAGACTGAGAGTCAGGGGAAGGGGAAACGAGAGATATAGACGGTGATGCAGAGAGATGTCAAACAAATGAATGAGAGATATGGAAAAAAATAACGATGATAAAGGGAACAGGCCATTGTCAGCTGTGGACTGTGGAATTCTCTGCCTCAGAGGCCGGTGGAGGCCGGTTCTCTGGGTACTTTCAAGAGCTAGATAGGGCTCTTAATGCCCCTGTCCCACTTAGGAAACCTGAACGGAAAGCATTAGAGATTTTGCGCCCCACCCAAAGTTTCCATGCGGTTCCCGGAGGTTTTTGTCCTCCGGCAACCACCTTCAACTAGCATCACAACCAGCTTCGACTAAAAAATCACTGAATTTTAAAACGGAAACCACTTTCGACTGACCAAAAACCTCCGGGAACCGCACGGAAACCTTGGGTGGGGCACAAAGTCTCCAGAGGTTTCCATTCAGGTTTCCTAAGTGGGACAGGGTCATAAAAGGGACAGGGACAGGGACAGTTCTGGTCTCCAAATCTGGGGGAAGGACATTATTGCCATAGAGGGAGTGCAGAGAAGGTTCACCAGACTGATTCCTGGGATGTCAGGACTGTCTTATGAACAAAGACTGCATAGACTCGGTTTATACTCTCTAGAATTTAGGAGATTGAGAGGGGATCTTATAGAAATGTACAAAATTCTTAAGGGGTTGGACAGGCTAGATGCAGGAAGATTGTTCCCGATGTTGGGGAGGTCCAGGACAAGGGGTCACAGCTTAAGGATAAGGGGGAAATCCTCTAGGACCGAGATGAGAAAGACTTTTTTCACACAGAGAGTGGCAGGTCTCTGGAACTCTCTGCCACAGAGGGTAGTTGAGGCCAGTTCATTGGCTATATTTAAGAGGGAGTTAGATGTGGCCCTTGTGGCTAAGGGGATCAGAGGGAATGGAGAGAAGGCAGGTACGGGATACTGAGTTGGATGATCAGCCATGATCATATTGAATGGCGGTGCAGGCTCGAAGGGCCGAATGGCCTACTCCTGCACCTAATTTCTATGTTTCTATGTTTCTATGGGTTACGGGCCGGATCCGGCCCGCGGGCCACAGGTTGCCGACCCCTGTACTAAATCCATGCTGCCTTTGACAAAGGCCCGGCAAGGTTAGCACCATCTGCAAGTTGAGTAACTGGGGATGATTTCCCTACGGAGTCCAGCTCTCAATATTCGACCATCAGTGGCTGAGGGGGGCTCAGCATGGGGGGGAAGGTACGTGAGGGGGGACAAACGGGGCCCAGCATGGGGGAACTAAGGCAGGGCACAAATGGAATGTGTTAAAAATGATTTGAGATAAAATGGAACCACCTGTGAGTTTGTCTGCGTTCTCTATGTGACGGCTCTTTGCATGCCTTGGCTACACAAAACAAAGAACGTTACTCTGACCTGTCACATGTTAGAATAAAGTATAATTTATTCATTTGGGGTGGCACGGGTGGCGCAGCGGTAGAGTTGCTGCCTCACGGCGCCAGCGGCCGGGTTCGATCCCAACTACGGGCGCTGTCTGTGCGGAGTCTGTACGTTCTCCCTGTGACCCACATGCGTGGGTTTTCTCCGGGTGCTCCGGTTTCCTCCCACACTCCAGACATGTACGGGTTTGTAGGTTAATTGACTTCGATAAAATTGTAAATTGTGTAGGATAGTGTTAGTGTGATCGCTGGTCGGCACGGGCTAGGTGGGCCGAAGGGCCTATTTTTGCGCTGTATCTATAACGAAAGGGTAGCAAGATGGCGTGGTGGCAGAGTTGCTGCCTTACAGCGCCGGAGACCCACATTCGATCCCGACTACGGGCGCTGTCTGTACGGAGTTTGCACGTTCTCCCCGTGACCCACATGCGTGGGTTTTCTCCGGGTGCTCCAGTTTCCTCCCACACTCCAAAGACGTACTTTTGTAGGTAAATTGGCTTTGTATGAGTGTAAAAAAAATGTCCCTGGTGTGTGTAGGATAGTGTTAGTGTGCGGGGATGGCTGGTCGGCGCGGACCCGGTGGGCCGAAGGGCCTGTTTCCGCGCTGTGTCTCTAAAGGCAGTGTACAGATCAGTATGTTCATCTGCGTGGCCTACTGAATCTTGCTGCCTTTGTTGAGGCACAAGTTGAGAAACCGCGACTCCCGGGGCTGAATTCCCTACGGAGCCCAGATCTCAATATTCCATCATTCCAAGCACCCACCCTGCCTTCTGTCACGATGCCAGCACATTATCTAATCTGCTCCTCGTCCCCCCCTCCCTTCCCCACCCCGTAAAACAAAGCACCATTTTATCGGTAGCTGGATAGATTACATCTACAACATCGCCCTTATTTACAAAGTGTTATCGCTTGATAATATTTCAATAGGACTTTAGAAATCTGAGCAAAGTTATTCATATTAATCTGTCGCACTTTGCTCTGAATAGGTCTCTTTATGGTCGGTTATCTGTGGGCCAGTTGCGAAATTTACTGTCGATTGAGCATGACTAGGCTTTTATAAATGATTTGCTTCCTCTTTCAGGCTGTTTGTGGTTTAAACATTGTTAATGTGGAGTGATTCACGATAAATGTTTAAGAAGGAACTGCAGATGCTGGACAAATCGAAGGTGGACAAAAATGCTGGAGAAACTCAGCGGGTGCGGCAGCATCTATGGAGGGTCTCGACCCGAAACGTCACCTATTTCCTTCGCTCCATAGATGCTGCCGCACCCGCTGAGTTTCACCGCAGACGTGCTCCCTCCGTAATTCCCTGGTCAATTCGTCCCTTCCCACCCCCTCTCCTGGCACTTAGAAACATAGAAAATAGGTGCAGGAGTAGGCCATTCGGCCCTTTGAGCCTGCACCGCCATTCAATATGATCATGGCTGATCATCCAACTCAGTATCCTGTACCTGCCTTCTCTCCATACCCCCTGATCCCTTTAGCCACAAGTGCCACATCTAACTCCCTCTTAAATATAGCCAATGAACTGGCCTCAACTACCCTCTGTGGCAGAGAATTCCAGAGACTCACCACTCTCTGTGTAAAGAATGTTTTCCTCATCTCGGTCCTAAAGGAATTCCCCCTTACCCTTAGACTGTGACCCCTTGTTCTGGACTCCCCCAACATCGGGAACAATCTTCCAGCATCTAGCTTGTCCAACCCCTTAAGAATTTTGTAAGTTTCTATAAGATCCCCCCTCAATTTTCTAAATTCCAGCGAGTACAAGCCGAGTCTATCCAGTCTTTCCTCATATGAAAGTCCTGACATCCCAGGAATCAGTCTGGTGAATCTTCTCTGTACCCCCTCTATGGCAAGCATGTCTTTCCTCAGATTTGGAGACCAAAACTGTACGCAATACTCCAGGTGTGGCCTCACCAAAACCCTGTACAACTGCAGTAGAACCTCCCTGCTCCTATACTCAAATCCTTTTGCTATGAATGCTAACATACCATTTGCTTTCTTCACTGCCTGCTGCACCTGCATGCCTACTTTCAATGACTGGTGTACCATGACACCCAGGTCTCGTTGCATCTCCCCTTTTCCTAATCTGCTACCATTCAGATAATAGTCTACCCTCATGTTTTTGCCACCAAAGTGGATAACCTCACATTTATCCACATTATACTGCATCTGCCATGCATCTGCCCATTCACTCAGCCTATCCAAATCACCCTGCAGCCTCCAAGCATCCTCCTCACACCTAGCTATACCCCCCAGCTTGGTGTCATCTGCAAATTTGGAGATGTTGCATTGAATTCCCTCGTCCAAATCATTAATATATATTGTAAATAGCTGGGGTCCCAGCAATGAGCCTTGCAGTACCCCACTAGTCACTGCCTGCCATTCTGAAAAGGACCCGTTTACTCCTACCCTTTGCCTCTGTCTGCTAGCCAGTTCTCTATCCACATCAATACTGAACCCCCAATACCGTGTGCTTTAAGTTTATATGCTAATCTCTTATGCGGGACCTTGCCGAAAGCCTTCTGAAAGTCTAGATATAACACATCCACTGATTCTCCCTTATCCACTCTAATAGTTACATCATCGAAAAATTCTATCTGATTTGTCAGACATGATTTACCTTTCGTAAATCCATGCTGACTTTGTCCAATGATTTCACCACTTTCCAAATGCGCTGCTATCCCATCTTTAATAACTGACTCTAACAGTTTCCCCACTACCGATGTTAGACAAACTGGTCTGTAATTCCCCGCTTTCTCTCTCCCTCCTTTTTTAAAAAGTGGGATTACATTAGCTATCCCCACCAATCCTCAGGAACTACTCCAGAATCTAAGGAATTTTGAAAAATTATCACTAATGCATCCACTATTTCTGTGGCTACCTCCTTAAGCACTCTGGGATGCAGACAATCTGGCCCTGGGGATTTATCGGCCTTCAATCCGTTCAATTTACCCAACACCACCTCCCGACTAACCTAGATTTCACACAGTTCCTCCATCTTATTTGACCCCCGTTCCACTGCTATTTCCGGCAGATTATTTATGTCTTCCTTAGTGAAGACAGAACCAAAGTAGTTATTCAATTGGTCTGCCATGTCCTTGTTCCCCATGATCAATTCACCTGTTTCTGACTGCAAGGGACCAACATTTGTTTTAACTAGTCTCTTTCTCTTCACATATCTATAAAAACTTTTGCTGTTTTTATGTTCCCTGCCAGTTTCCTTTCATAATCTATTTTCCCTTTCCTAATTAAGCCCTTTGTCCTCCTCTGCTGGATTCTGAATTTCTCCCAGTCCTCCGGTAGGCTGCTTTTTCTGGCCAATTTGTATGCCTCATCTTTTGTTTTTATACTATCCCTGATTTCCCTTGTTATCCATGGATGCACCACCTTCCTTGATTTATTCTTTTGCCAAACTGGGATGAACAATTGTTGTAGTTCATCCATGCAGTCTTTAAATACCTTCCATTGCACATCCACTGTCAACCCTTTAAGAATCACCTGCCAGTCTATCTTGGCCAATTCACATCTCATACCTTCAAAGTTATCTTTGTTCCAGTTCAGACCCTTGTTTCTGACTTAATTTTGTCACTCTCCATCCTAATGAAGAACTCAACCATATTATGGTCACTCTTGCCCAAGGGGCTACGCACAACAAGACTGCTAACTAACCCTTCCTCATTACACAATACCCAGTCTAGAATAGCCTGCTCTCTCGTTGGTTCCTCCACATGTTGGTTGAGAAAGCTATCCCGCATACATTCCAAGAAATCCTCTTCCTCAGCACCCCTGCCAATTTGATTCACCCAATCTACATGCAGATTGAAGTCACCCATTATAACCGTGTTACCCTTGTTGCACACATTTCTAATTTCCTGTTTGATGCCATCCCCAACTCCAATACTACTGTTAGGTGGCCTGTACACAGCTCCCACTAGCGTTTTCTGCCCCTTAGAGTTTCGCAGCTCTACCCATATCGATTCCACATCCTCCACGCTAATGTCCTTCCTTTCTATTGCATTAATCTCCTCTCTCACCAGCAACGCTACCCCACCTCCTTTTCCTTTTCGTCTATCCCTCCTGAATATTGAATATCCTTGGATGTTCAGCTCCCAGCCTTGGTCACCCTGGAGCCATGTCTCCGTGATCCCAACTATAGCATAGTCATTAATCACTATCTGCACCTTCAACTCATCCACCTTATTACGAATGCTCCTCGCATTGAGACACAAAGCCATCAGGCTTGTTTTTACAACACTCTTACCCCTTATACAATTATGTTGACAAGTGGCCCCTTTCACATCGATCCCTATTACACTTGGCCATACTCTCCTATCCCTTTGTGAGCTTTCTTTCCCGTTAATTCTGGGGTCATTAACCATCCCTTTACTCTCTTTCCCTTTAACTCCGTCCTTGACTTTCCCTTGCAACCGCAGGAAATGCTACACTTGTCGTTTTACTTCCCCCCCCCCCCGACTCCATTCAAGGACCCAAGCCGTCTTTCCAGGTGCGGCAGAGGTTCACCTGCACCTCCTCCAACCTCATCTATTGCATCCGCTGCTCTAGGTGTCAGCTGCTCTATATCGGTGAGACCAAGCGTACGCTTGGCGATCGCTTCACCCAACACCTCCGCTCGGTTCGCAATAACCAACCCGATCTCCCGGTGGCTCAGCACTTCAACTCCCCCTCCCATTCCCAATTCGACCTTTCTGTCCTGGGCCTCCTCCATGGCCAGAGTGAGGCCCACCACAAATTGGAGGAGCAGCACCTCATATTTCGCTTGGGCAGTTTACACCCCACCGGTACGAACATTGACTTCTCCAATTTCAGGTAGTCCCTGCTTTCTCCTCCCCTTCCCAGCTCTCCCTCAGCCCACTGTCTCCGCCTCTTCCTTTCTTCTTCCCGCCCTCCCCTACCCTCACATCAGTCTGAAGAAGGGTCTCGACCCAAAACATTGCCAATCTCCTTCGCTCCATAGATGCTGCCTCACCCGCTGAGTTTCTCCAGCATTTTTGTCCACCTGCGGTTCGCATTAACATCACACAGGGAGTAGAAATGAAGTCATTCAGGCTTGTGGGGGCTTGTTGGCTGAAAACCAGTCTGTGCGTAATCTCTCCTCACCGCCCGCTCTCCCCTTCCCACAGCGCGACACCCCCTCCTCACCGCCCCTCCCTCAGTGTGTCCATCTTCAGCATTCAAGATTCAAGATGTTTTTTGTCGTGTGTCCCTGACAGGACAATGAAATTCTTGCTTTGCTTCAGCACAACAGAACATAGTAGGGTTACACAAAAAGCTGGAGAAACTCAGCGGGTGCAGCAGCATCTAAGGAGCGAAGGAGATAGGCGACGTTTAGGGTCGAGACCCTTCTTCAGACAAAGTAGGCATTGACTACAAAACAGATCAGTGTGTCCATATACCATTATATAAATATATATAACACGAATAAATAAACTGATAAAGTGCAAATAACAGATAATGGGTTATTAATGTTCAGAGTTTTGTCCAAGCCGGGTTTAATAGCCTGATGGCTGTGGGGAAGTAGCTATTCCTGAACCTGGACGTTGCAGTCTTCAGGCTCCTGTACCTTCTACCTGAAGGTAGCGGGGAGATGAGTGTGTGGCCAGGGTGGTGTGGGTCCTTGATGATGCTGCCAGCCTTTTTGAGGCAGCGACTGCATTAAATCCCCTCGATGGAAGGGAGGTCATAGTTGAAGGGGCAATTCTCCGCTATCTTTAAGAGCCCTATCTAGCTCTCTCTTGAAAGCATCCAGAGAACCGGCCTCCACCGCCCTCTGAGGCAGAGAATTCCACAGACTCCCCACTCTTTGTGTGTAGGAAGGAACTGCAGATGCTGGTTCATATCCCTTGGTTCCGTTAGTCGTGAGAGCTAAATCTAACTCTCTCGTGAAAACATCCAGTGAATTGGCCTCCACTGCCTTCTGTGGCAGAGAATTCCACACAACTCTCTGGGGGAAAAAAGTCCAAGCTTGCTCAACCTCTCCCTGTAGCTCGCTCTGGCTCGTAAATCTCGTACATTTTCTCCAGCTTGCTTCTAGTTTTTGTTTCATGGGCTGGGGAGAGCTCTGACACATGATACTCCAGCGCACTTTGTTCCACGCAGTCTCCCCCACAAAGGATGAGGGTTTGTTCATTATTACCACACGCTCTGTATTCCTGTAAGGAAGTGATTTCTAAATCACGTTCCAGCAGGAAATGACCATTCTATTCCCCCTGCCTTACAAAGATCCTCTTGTCGCACGGCCAATACTTGTTCTGGTTTTGTTACCCACTCTGATTTCTAAATGATTCAAGTTCAAGTTACATTTGAGTCACCGTACAGCCACACGAAGAAAAAGAACACAGCGCACTTCTTCTTCTGTGTGACGTTCACGGCCTAAAGTTGTTCTATTTGATCGTCCGTTTGTGCACTGTGTCGAGTCGATTGCATTAGTCGAAACAGGGCGGACCAAGTGAAGGTTGCAATCTCCCACCCCCCTTTCTATCTTGTCATACGGTCATTATGATTATATAATCTGTCTCGCCCACTCCCCTGACATCAGTCTCGACCCGAAACGTCACCCATTCCTTCTCCCCAGAGCCGCTGCCTGTTACCCCAGCATTTTGAGTCTATCTTCACAAGGTCATGAGTTGGGCCGAAGGGCCTGTTTCCACGATGTATGACTCCAAGTCTGTGCCTTCCAGAGATGCTGCCTGACCCGTTCAGTTACTCCAGCGTTTTGCCTCTTGCCTTGAGTGGATAGTTTAATGGGTCCCATCTCATTTCCTGCCCAACTAATAGAAACATAGCAATTAGGTGCAGGAGTAGGCCGTTCAGCCCTTCGAGCCTGCACCGCCATTCAATATGATCATGGCTGATCATCCAGAATCAGTATCCCGTTCCTGCTTTCTCCCCGTATCCCTTTATCCGGAACGGAAGAACGCACTCAGCGGCTTGGAGTTTACGAATCGGCCGCTTCTTACCGGAGTCCGCGGCTCCCGAAGTCCACAGGCCGAGCTGGGCGGAGCTCCAGCGCTGGCGGCCCACCGGCGAAGGGTCCCAGGCCTCCGTTAAAGTCAGCGCCGCCCGCAGCTAGAAGCTCCGCAAACCACAGCTCCACGGCGTTAAAGCCAGCAGGCCCAACACTCCGGAGATTCACTCGGCTCCGCGATGGAATTCAGTGCTGCGTCGTTGCTGAAGTTCTGGCAGGAAAGGCCTCGCCAATCCAGGTGGTAGGCCGCGAGGGGGGGGGGGGGGGGGGGGGTGAAAGATGGAACTCGGAGAAAAGACGCATCCCGACCAGGAAGTGACTGGGAAACTGTTTCCCCCTCCCCACCCCCCACATAAAATAGACTAAGAGATTATTGCAGATTATGGCACATTTCAAAATGGCGCCCAGGATTCAAGATGGTGGCCAAGCTCCAAGATGGCGCTCAACGCTGGCGACTCTGCATGCTGGTCCCAGGAGAAGATCTGCCATCACTCCATACAAACCCCCCCCCCCCCTCTTTTATACCTCTACTCCAACTTTAACTACACGTTGGCTGAGCGGCAGAGTTGCTGTCTCACAGCGCCAGGGCCCCGGGTTTGATTCAGTATAGTTTACAAGATAAGGGAATAACGTTCAGTGCAGGGTAAATAAAGCTGGTAAATTCCGATCACAGATAGACACAAAAAAGCTGGAGTAACTCAGCGGGACTGGAGAGAAATGACGGGAGATAGAAACATAGAAACATAGAAAATAGGTGCAGGAGTAGGCCATTCGGCCCTTCGAGCCTGCACTGCAATTCAATATGATCATGGCTGATCATCCAACTCAGTATCCTGTACCTGCCTTCTCTCCATACCATCTGATCCCTTTAGCCACAAGTGCCACATCTAACTCCCTCTTAAATATAGCCAATGAACTGGCCTCCACTACCTTCTGTGGCAGAGAATTCACAGATTCACCACTCTCTGTGTGAAAACTCTGTGTGATGTTTCAGGTCGAGACAATGGACAATGGACAATAGACAAAGGGTGCAGGAGTAGGCCATTCAGCCCTTCGGGCCAGCACCGCCATTCAATGTGATCATGGCTGATCATCCACAATCAGTACCCCGTTCCTGCCTTCTCCCCATATCCTCTTCTACAGACTAAAAGTCAGGGGGGGAGGGATACACAGAGATATGGAAGGGTAAGGTGTGAAAACCACAGATCAAAGCAGACGATGATGAAGGAAGTGTAGAATGGTTCATTGTTGGCTGTGGGGAAGGTGACAACGAGTTGTGCAAACAAACGTGGCATCAACCGTCTCAACTTCCCCATACCTACTCTAACCCTCACCCCCCCCCCTGAACGTACTGGCCCTCCACTCACTCTGCATCAGCCCCGACATTGTCATCAAGCCCGCCGACAATGGAGGTGCCGTGGTAGTCTGGCGCGCTGGCCTCAGCCGCTCTGAGGCCAGGCCACAACTCTCAGACACCTCATCCTACTTGCTATTGGACCATGGAGTCTGACTCAGGCCGGCCCTGTGGCGCAGTGGGTAGAGTCGCTGCCTTACAGTGCTTGCAGCGCCGGAGACCGGGGTTCGATCCCGACTACGGGCGCTCTCTGTACAGAGTTTGTACGTTCTCCCCGTGACCTGCAGGGGTTTTCTCTGATAGACAATAGACAATAGGTGCAGGAGTAGGCCATTCGGCCCTTCGAGCCAGCACCGCCATTCAATGTGACCATGGCTGATCATCCCCAATCAGTACCCCGTTCCTGCCTTCTCCCCATATCCCCTGACTCCGCTATCTTTAAGAGCCCTATCTAACTCTCTCTTGAAAGCATCCAGAGAACCGGCCTCCACCGCCCTCTGAGGCAGAGAATTCCACCGACTCAAAGTCAAAGACAAAAATCAAAAGAGTTTACTGTCATGTGTCCCTGATAGGACAGTGAAATTCTTGCTTTGCTTCAGCACAACAGAACATAGTAGGCATTGACTACAAAACAGATCAGTGTGTCCATATACCATTATATACATAAATACACACATGAATAAATAAATTAAATTGATAAAGCGCAAATAATGGGTTATTAATGTTCAGAGTTTTGTCCGAGCCAGGTTTAATAGCCTGATGGCTGTGGGGAAGTAGCTATTCCTGAACCTGGACGTTGCAGTCTTCAGGCTCCTGTACCTTCTACCTGAAGGTAGCGGGGAGATGAGTGTGTGGCCGGGATGGTGTGGGTCCTTGATGATGCTGCCAGCCTTTTTGAGGCAGCGACTGCGATAAATCCCCTCGATGGAAGGGAGGTCAGAGCCGATGATGGACTGGGCAGTGTTGACTACTTTGTGAAGTCTTTTCCTCTCCAGGGCGCTCAAGTTGCCGAACCAAGCCACGATGCAACCGGTCAGCAAGCTCTCTACTGTGCACCTGCAGAAGGTAGAGAGAGTCCTCCTTGACACACCGACGCTCCGTAATCTTCTCAGGAAGTAGAGGCGCTGGTGAGCTTTCTTCATAATTGCATCAATGTTCTCGGACCAGGAAAGATCTTCACAGATGTGCACGCCCAGGATTTTGAAGCTCTTGACCCTTTCAACCATCGACCCGTTGATATAAACGGGACTGTGGGACCCCATCCTACTCCTTCCAAAGTCCACAATCAGTTCCTTGGTTTTGCTGGTGTTGAGGGCCAGGTTGTTGTGCTGGCACCATATGGACAGTCGCTCGATCTCTCTTCTATACTCTGACTCATCCCCATCAGTGATACGTCCCACAACAGTGGTGTCGTCAGCAAACTTGATGATGGAGTTCGCGCTGTGACCGGCTACGCAGTCATGAGTATAGAGTGAGTACAGCAGGGGGCTGAGCACGCAGGCTTGAGGTGCTCCCGTACTGATTGTTATCGAGTCTGCCACATTTCCACCAATACGAACAGACTGTGGTCTGTGAATGAGGAAGTCGATCCAGTTTGGAGCAGAAGTCCCTTTTGGCCTTTTTGATGGCCTTACCAAGGTCGTATCTGGACTTCTTGTAGACCACTGTATCATCAGACATGAATGCCCGGTGTCTGGTCTTCAGAAGAGTGCGGATCTCACAGTTCATCCAAGGTTTCTGATTGGGAAACACTCGGAAGGTTTTTGTAGGGAAGCAGTCCTCCACACATTTCTTTATGAAGTCTGTAATGACTGTGGCGTATTTGTTCAGGTCCGTTGCCGAGTCCTTGAACATTGCCCAGTCTACAGACTCCAAACAGCCCTGTAGTTGTTCCTCTGCCCCCCCCCCCCCCCCCACCGACCAGCTCTGTACTGTCCTCACCTCTGGGGGTGCGCTCTTTAATTGCTGCCTGTAGGCAGGGAGAAGCAGCACCGCGGTATGGTCGGATTTACCGAAGTGAGGGCGAGGGATAGAGCGGTAGGCATCCTTGATGGTGGTGTAGCAGTGGTCGAGGGTGCTTGGTCCTCTGGTGCAGCAGGAGACATGTTGGTGGAAGTTGGGGACTGATTTCTTTCGGTTTGCCTTATTGAAGTCCCCAGCAATGGTGGTAAATGCCTCGGGGTAAGCTGTCTGGTGTTTGTTGACCACAGCGTGCAGCTCCTCCAGTACCAGACGGACGTCTCCCTGGGGTGGGATGTAGACCACGGTCAGGATGATGGAGGTGAATTCCCTCGGAAGGTTGAATGGATGGAACTTCACCGCCAGATGTTCGAAGTGTGGAGAGCAGGAGTTGGACAGGACTGCCACGTCTGAGCACCACGCAGAGTTGACCATGAGGCAGACACCCCCTCCTCTCCCTTTCCCCGGTGCCAGTGTACGGTCCATACGGTGGATGGAGAAACCTTCAGGCTGGACTGCTGTGTCTGGGGAGCTAGGGGTGAGCCATGTCTCTGTGAAACAGAACGGAGAGCATTCCCTCAGCTCCCTTTGATAGAGCAGCCTTGCCCTTAAGTCATCCACTTTGTTTTCAAGGGACTGTACATTGGCCAGTAGGATAGTAGGGAGAGGGGGCCGAAGTCCCCTGCACTTCAGTCTGACCTGAAGTCCTGCCCGTTGACCACGTTTCCGGACACAATGGAGGTTTCCCCTTTGTTTCCAGGTACTGTGTTTCCTGTACCTGCTGTTTCTGCGGACCAGCGCTGGAACGGGGATTCCCTCACAGACGGCAGCTCCAGCTCCGTAACGAACGGGGGTTCCCTCAGCGTCAGCAGCTCCAGCTTCATCTTTCCTGGGAGATCCAGCCCGTCGGCTCTGGAGGTCATCCCGGGGTTTCCAGGTGCCGTACCTGGGTTCCTCAGTCGGGTTGGGTGATTACCAGCGCCCATGAGAAAGTTTAAAGTCCGGGGCTCCCGCAGCTGCGGGAGATCGCAAAATTTCCAGCGCTTTCAGCTGCCCAAGCAGCTTGTCTGAAACGGCACCGATTACTGCCGTTTTCCTGATCCAGGTAAGTTGTTGGAAGTTGTAGTTGAGCCTTTTATGTTCCGGAGCTCCGCAAAAGTTGCCTCAGGCAGGCGCCATCTTGAATCTTCGCACTCACAACTCTCTGTGCGAAAAAGTGTTTCCTCGTCTCCGTTCTAAATTACCTACCCCTTATTCTTAAATTACCCCTGGTTCTGGACTCCCCCAACATCGGGAACATGTTTCCTGCAATTCAATGGATGTTTTCAAGAGAGAGTTAGCGTTATCTCTTAGGGCTAACGGAATCAGGGGATACTCCTGGGAGTCCACATCTCTGAGGATATGACATGGACATCACATGCTGCAGCACTGGTGAGTAAGGCAAGGCGCCGCCTTTACAACCTCAGGCAATTGAGGAAATTCAGAGTGTCTCCGAGGATCCTCCAGTGCTTCTACTCTGTGGCTGTGGAAAGCATCTTGTCCGGAAACATTACAATCTGGTTTGGGAACTGCTCTGCCCAGGACAAGAAGGCTCTGCAGAGAGTAGTGCATTCGGCCGAACGCACTATGGGAACTTCTCTCGCCCCTCTGCAGGAACTATACATCAGGAGGTGCAACTCCAGAGCCAATAAGATCATGGGAGACCCCTTCCACCCCTGCAATGGACTGCTCCAGCTGCTACGGTCAGGCAAACGCCTCCGTTGCCTGACCGAGATTCCCGGGAATTCTCTCAGGTGTGTTTCCACGCTGTATCTCCAAGCTGATTAACTCGTGGGTCAATCTGCATTTGTGGAGAGAGGTGGACAGGCGCCGTTTTGGGGCCGGGGCCCTTCTTCACTAGCTCACAAGATCCAGGAGCAGAATTAGGCCATTTGGCCCATCAAGTCCACTCCGCTATTTGATCGTGGCTGGTCTATCTCTCCCTCTCAACCACAGGGGGCGCCGTGCATTAGATTAGCACCGTATTCGCGAGACTGGAGTGAGTCCTCCCGGCCACAGTGTGGCACTGAGATCACACGCCAGCACTGACCTGTGACCTCCAGGACACTGGGAGCGCTATCGGTAGGCTTTCGCCAGGCTGTCCTCGCACCACTGGGGGGCAGTGTGACCCATGGTCCTCCCACCACTGGGGGGCAGTGTGGTCCTTGGTCCTCCCACCACAGGGGGGCAGTGTGACCCTTGGGCCTCCCACCACTGGGGGGCAGTGTGGTCCTTGGTCCTCCCACCACAGGGGGGCAGTGTGACCCTTGGTCCTCCCACCACTGGGGGGGGGGCAGTGTGGTCCTTGGTCCTCCCACCACTGGGGGGCAGTGTGGTCCTTGGTCCTCCCACCACAGGGGGGCAGTGTGGCCCTTGGTCCTCCCACCACTGGGGGGGGGGGCAGTGTGGCCCTTGGTCCTCCCACCACTGGGGGGGGGGGCAGTGTGACCCTTGGTCCTCCCACCACTGGGGGGGGGGGGGGCAGTGTGACCCTTGGTCCTCCCACCACTGGGGGGGGGGGCAGTGTGACCCTTGGTCCTCCCACCACTGGGGGGGGGGGGCAGTGTGACCCATGGTCCTCCCACCACTGGGGGGGAGGCAGTGTGACCCTTGGTCCTCCCACCACTGGGGGGGGCAGTGTGACCCTTGATCCTCCCACCACTGGGGGGGGGCAGTGTGACCCTTGGTCCTCCCACCACTGGGGGGGGGCAGTGTGACCCATGGTCCTCCCACCACTGGGGGGGGCAGTGTGACCCTTGGTCCTCCCACCACTGGGGGGGGGGCAGTGTGACCCTTGGTCCTCCCACCACTGGGGGGGGGGGGGGGGCTGCGGGCAGGCGGACTCCCTCCACCCCCCGGAACGATTGTCGGGGTCGGGGCCGGGGCCGGGGGGGGGGGGGCCGGGGTCGGGGCCGGGGCCGGGGGGGGGGGGGGCCGGGGTCGGGGCCGGGGCCGGGGGGGGGGGGGACGGGACGGAGCCGCTGTGTCTGGTGCCCGCGTCATCATCATCCCCACCCCCACCCCCACACCCGCGTCGTTTCCGTTTCCGCCGTCGCCGTCAAGCCGCCATGAAGCTGCTCACGCACAACCTGCTCAGCTCGCGCGTCAAAGGCGTCAAAGGCGGCTTCCCGCTCGCGCTGCAGGTGGGTGAGGGGGTGGGGGCACAGGGAGAGTGTGGGTGGGGGGCACAGGGAGAGTGTGGGTGGGGGGCACAGGGAGAGTGTGGGTGGGGGGACTGTGGGGGGGGGGGACACAGGGGAGAGTGTGGGTGGGGGGGGGGGACACAGGGGAGAGTGTGGGTGGGGGGACTGTGGGGGGGGGGACACAGGGGAGAGTGTGGGTGGGGGGGACTGTGGGGGGGGGGGGCACAGGGGAGAGTGTGGGGGGGGGGGACACAGGGGAGAGTGTGGGTGTGGGGGACACAGGGGAGAGTGTGGGGGGGGGGGACACAGGGGAGAGTGTGGGTGTGGGGGACTGTGGTGGGGGGGACACAGGGGAGAGTGTGGGTGGGGGGGACACAGGGGAGAGTGTGGGTGTGGGGGACACAGGGGAGAGTGTGGGTGTGGGGGACACAGGGGAGAGTGTGGGTGTGGGGGACACAGGGGAGAGTGTGGGTGTGGGGGACACAGGGGAGAGTGTGGGTGGGGGGGACTGTGGTGGGGGGGACACAGGGGAGAGTGTGGGTGGGGGGGACTGTGGGGGGGGACACAGGGGAGAGTGTGGGTGGGGGACACAGGGAGAGTGTGGGTGGGGGGGGGACACAGGGGAGAGTGTGGGTGGGGGGGACACAGGGGAGAGTGTGGGTGGGGGGACTGTGGGGGTGGGGGACACAGGGGAGAGTGTGGGTGGGGGGACTGTGGGGGGGGGAGGGGGCACGGGGTAGAGAGAGAGAGTATGTGTGGGGGGTGGGGAGGGAGAGTGTGTGTGTGTGGTAGACTGAGAGAGAATGAGGGTGTGGGGGGGAGACACGGGAGAGTGTGGGTGGGGGGGCTAGTGGGTAGAGAGAGAGAGTGTATGTGTGGGGGGAAGAGTGTGGGATAGACAGGGAGAAGGGGTAGAGAGAGTGTGTGTGTGGTAGACTGAGAGAGAGTGAGGGGGTAGAGAGAGAGCGGGTGTGGGGGGTAGACACGGGATGGGGGAGACACAGAGAGAGTGTGGGTGTGGGGTAGACACAGGAGGAGAGTGAGAGTGTGGGTGGGGTAGACAGAGAGAGGGAGAGAGAGAGAGAGAGACAATAGGTGCAGGAGTAGGCCATTCGGCCCTTAGAGCCAGCACCGCCATTCAATGTGATCATGGCTGATCATCCCCAATCAGTACCCTGTTCCCCCCCATATCCCCCTGACTCCGCTATCTTTAAGAGCCCTATCTAGCTCTCTCTTGAAAGTATCTGGAGAACCGGCCTCCACCACCCTCTGAGGCAGAGAATTCCACAGACTCACAACTCTCTGTGAGAAAAAAGTGTTTCCTCATCTCCGTTTTAATGGCTTACCCCTTATTCTTAAACTGTGGCCCCTGGGCTCCCCCAACATCGGGAACATGTTTCCTACCTCTGGCGTGTCAAAACCCTTAATAATCTTATATGTTTCAATGAGATCCCCTCTCATCCTTCTAAACTCCAGAGTGTACAAGCCCAGCCGCTCCATTCTCTCAGCACATGACAGTCCAGCCATCCCGGGAATTAACCTTGTAAACCTACGCTGCACTCCCTCAATAGCAAGAATGTCCTTCCTCAAATTAGGGGAACAAAACTGCACACAATAGCTTTCTTCACTGCCTGCTGTACCTGCATGCTTACTTTCATAGACTGATGTACAAGGACCCCCAGATCCCGTTGTACTTCCCCTTTTCCCAACTTGATGCCGTTTAGATAGTAATCTGCCTTCCTGTTTTTGCTACCAAAGTGGATAACCTCACATTTATCCACATTAAACTTCATCTGCCATGCATCTGCCCACTCCCCCAACCTGTCCAAGTCAACCTGCATTCTCATAGCATCCTCCTCACAGTTCACACTGCCACCCAGCTTTGTGTCATCTGCAAATTTGCTAATGTTACTTTGAATCGCTTCATCCAAATAATTGATATATATTGTAAATAGCTGCATTCCCAGCACCAAGCCTTGTGGTACCCCACTAGTCACTGCCTGCCATTCTGAAAGGGACCCGTTAATCCCTACTCTTTGTTTCCTGTCTGCCAACCACTTCTCTATCCATGTCAGCACTCTACCCCCAATACCATGTGCTCTAATTTTCGTCACTAATCTCCTATGTGGGACCTTATCAAATGCTTTCTGAAAGTCCAGGTACACTACATCCACTGGCTCTCCCTTGTCCATTTCCCTAGTTATATCGTCAAAAAATTCCAGAAGATTAGTCAAGCATGATTTCCCCTTTGTAAATCCATGCTGACTCGGACCGATCCTGTTACTGCTATCCAAATGTGCGTCTATCTCATCTTTTATAATTGACTCCAGCATCTTCCCCACCACCGATGTCAGGCTAACTGGTCTATAATTCCCTGTTTTCTCTCTCCCGCCTTTCTTAAAAAGTGGGATAACATTAGCTACCCTCCAATCCACAGGAACTGATCCCAAGTCTATAGAACATTGGAAAATTATCACCAATGATTTCTAGAGCCACTTCCTTAAGTACCCTGGGATGCAGAACATCAGGCCCTGGGGATTTATCAGCCTTCAGTCCCATCAGTCCATCCAACACCATTTCCTGCCTAATGTGGATTTCCTTCAGTTCCTCTGTCACCCCAGATCCTCTGGCCACGAGTATATCAGGAAGATTGTTTGTGTCCTCCTTAGTGAAGGCAGATCCAAAGTACCTGTTCAACTCGCCTGCCATTTCCTTGTTCCCCAAAATAAATTCACCTTTTTCGGTCTTCAAGGGTCCAACTTTGGTCTTAACTAATTTTCACCTCTTCAACAAGCTTTTACTGTCGTGCTTTATATTCTTGGCTAGCTTACCTTCGTACTTCATCTTTTCTCCCCGTATTGTATTTTTAGTTATCTTCTGTTGCTCTTTAAACATTAATCATCTTGCTTCCCGCTCATCTTTGCTAAGTTGTACTTCTCTTTTATTTTTATACTGTCCCTGACGTCCCTTGTCAGCCACGGTGGCCCCTTACTTAGGGAGAGAGAGAATGAGGAAGGAGGGAGAGGGGGAGAAAGAGAGCTAGGGGGAATTAGGAGAGAGAAGGAATGTGGGGGAGAGAGGGGGAGGAGGATGGAGAGAGGGAATGAGGAAGGGAAGAATGGGAGAGAGAGGGGAGATGAGTGAGGGGAGGAGTGGAGAGTTAGGGTGGAGGGGAAGAGTGGGATGGAGGGAGAGGGGGACAAGGGAGATAGGAGGGGGACTATCTCCAAGAGGCTCTAGTTAGAGTTAAAGATAGCGGAGTCGGGGGATATGGGGAGAAGGGTGGAACGGGGTACTGATTGTGGATGATCAGCCGTGATCACATTGAATGGCAGTGCTGGCTCGAAGCGCCGAATGGCCTACTCCTGCACCTGAGGGGAGAAGAGGGAGAGGGAATGAAGGAAGTCAAGTCGTCAACTTTATTTGTCACATACACATACAAGATGTACGGGGAAATGAAAGTGTCGATACCTGCGGGGTTGTGCAGAAAACTATAGAACAGAACCAGTATTTACGCTTAAATAGAAAGACTGACCTGTGTCCTCCAGGACATTGGGGGCGCCACTCCGAAGCAGCCACGTGCCCTCCTCATCACAGGGGGGCGCTGTAGGCAGCCTTTTGTCAGGCCATTGTGAGTCCTCCTGTCCACAGGGGGGCGCTGGGACCGCACTCTGCGCACTGACCAGAGCCTTCAGGCCACTTGGCGGCGCTGTGGGCAGGTTTGGTGCCACACACCCCGAGTCCTCTCAGCCACTGGGGGAGGGGCACTGCCGGTGGGGGATGAGAGGACTCGGGGTGTGTGGATGAGTCTGTCCGACCACACTGGACGGGGTCCTCCCAACCAAAAGGGGGAACTTGGGGCACTACAGGGGGAAATGGAGAGGAGGGACTTGGGGAAGGGGGGGGGGGGAGTGGAAGGAAGGGAGATGTGAAGAGAGGGGGGAGTTAGGGGGGAGGAGGAGAGGGAACGAGGGAAGGGGGCGAAGAGGAAAGGAAATGGGAAGAGGAAGAACGGAGGAGAGGGGATGGAGAGGGGAGGGGGGGAGGGACAGCCAACCCACAATGTTTGTGATTTCAAGATTCAAGAGAGTTTATTGTCGTGTGTCCCAGATAGGACAATGAAATTCTTGCTTTGCTTCAGCACAACAGGACATAGTCGTCATAAATAAATACCGGACAGATCAGTGTGTCCATATACCATTGAACATACATATATACACACACATGAATAAGCAGATCAAGTGCAATGGGCTGTTAAAGTTCAGATTTTTGTCCGAGCCTAGTTTAATAGCCTGATGGCTGTGGGGAAGTAGCTATTCCTGAACCTGGTCGTTGCAGTCTTCAGGCTCCTGTACTTTCCACCTGAAGG
>CAUPSL010000833.1:17500-19332 GCA_963514005.1 Raja brachyura | reverse complement strand
CCCCCTTCGATTGACTCAATCTACACCTACAGTGCTGCCTGAAGCACTGAGTTACTCCAGCACTTTGTACCCATACCATGTTCTCCACAGATGCTGCCTGTACCGATGAGCTACTCCAGCACATTGTATCTATCCATGTTCTCCAGAGATGCTGCCTGACCGGCATACAATCGAACCATTTACAATGTATAGATACATGATAAGGGAATAATGTTTAGTTGCAAGGTCAAGCCAGCAAAGTCCAATCAAGGATAGTCCGAGGGTCTCCAATGAGGGAGATAGTAGTTCAGGACTGTTCTTCCTAATAGTATGGGAGATATTTTGTGATGTAAAAACAAAAGAAGAGGAAGTCAGTCAATGTGTGTGTGGGCATTCATGGAAAGAGGAACAACATAAAGCACTACGGGAGAAACAGGAAATTGCCAAACACCCGAGCCGTCCATGAGCCACCAAGTCATACAACTGATAAACAAGCCTCTTAAATCTCCTTTTAAGGTATCCCTTTTTTCTGACATTAAAGCCGCGCGCTTTAAGTGGGGGGGTGGGGGGGGGGGGGGGGAGGAGAGGAAGTTCGCCGGTCAGTCAGGGGTCCAATCATCTGCGGCGCCGCCTTCGACTGGACTCCATCCCGCTGAAGATGAATCAGGAAGCGCGGCTCAGTGTCTGGGAGTCACCGAGACGGACGCTGAACGCACGGGATGGCGCTGCTGCCGCTCACCGCGCTCGCCATTTGCCTCGTCATATCCACGGGTGAGCTTCGCTCTCTCAGACAGACACCGCGGTCGTTTTTGTCGCCGAGCGGGTCGCGTTGAACGGCAGAATTCAAACCAAGTGTAGACACGGGCTGGGATAAGAGTTGATGCGTAGAGGATGTTTACACTTCGTGGCGGGAATCTCTGAGCAGAGGGCGCAGCCTCGGAATGAACTGTATCAGAGTCGACGGAATTGACTGACGAACGTTTGTAGGCACTTGGATAGAGAATAGACAATAGGTGCAGGAGTAGGCCATTTGGCTCTTCGAACCAGAACCGCCATTCAAAGTGATCATGGCTGATCATCCCCAATCAGTACCACGTTCTTGCCTTCGCCCACATCCCCTCACTCCATATCTTAAAGAGCTATCTCTTTTAAGTATCCAATGACCCTGCGTCCACCGCCCTCTGAGGGAGAGAATTCCACAGGCTCACCACACTCTGTGAGGAAAAATTGTTTCCTCGTCTCCGTTCTAAATGGCTTACTCATTGTTCTTAAACTGTGGCCCCTGGTTGTGGACTCCCCCAACATCGGGAACATGTTCCTGCCGCTAGCTTGTACAAAAGCTTAACAATCTTATATTTTCAATAAGATCCCCTGTCATCCTAAACTCCAGAGTGTACAAGCCCAGTTGCTCCATTCTGTCAGCAAATGACAGTCCCGTCATCCCGGGAATTAACCTTGTAAACCTACGCTGCACTCCCTCAAGAGCAAGAATGTCTTTCCTCAAATTAGGGAACCAAAACTGCACACAATACTCCAGGTGCGGTCTCACTAGGAATCCATACAACTGCAGAATGACCTCTTTGCTCCTATATTCGATTCCTCTTGTTATAAAGGCCAACATGCCATTCGCTTTCTTCACTGTCTGCTGTAGCTACATGCTTACTTTCATATACTGATGTACAAGCACCCCCAGTTCCCGTTGTATTTCCCCTTTTCGCAACTTGACGCCACTTAGAGAGTAATCTGCTTTCATGTTTTTGCTACTAAAGTGGATAACGCCACACTTAACCGCATTAAACTTAATCTGCCATGCATCTGCCCACTCCCCCAACCTGCCCAAGTAACCGTGTATT
>CAUPSL010000833.1:0-12500 GCA_963514005.1 Raja brachyura | reverse complement strand
AACATCATACTCACAGTCCCCCTACAGCTGTCAGGGCCAGAGGACTTCCCATCGATGATAAATAAAAGACATTAATGTTTAAAAAATGTTACGATTCTCTCTCCTGATAAGCACGCCATCAAGGGCACGCCCCTTCCAGTGGGAGGGGAACCCAGAGTGTGGGCGGGGCTTAGTCTCTGCAAGATGGGGAGTGAGCGGTCACTACTCTCTGCCTGAGCTGTGAATGAACTGAACATACTGAATGGTTACTGAACTGTGAGTGTGGATTTCATGCGGTTTTTATGTGGTTTCATGGTGGTTTCACCCTGCTAGAAATGCAATGAAACTGCATTTGAATTTGGAGGCCTTGCACTTTGCATGAAATGGTATAAAATTGCATTTGAATTTGTCGACCTTGCATCCTGCTTGAAATGGCATGAAACTGCCCTTGACTTTGATGACCTTGCACCCTGTTTGAAATGATAAGAAACTGCATTTGGTGGCCGTGCACCCTGCTTGAAATGGAATTTTAAGGAATAGCCGTGAGTCAACTGCCAGCTCATGAGTCGTGAGAGAGCTGTCAGCACAGCAGGCTTCAGTAACTGAGCTACCAGCCCAACAATTCATTCGGCCGACAATGTCCATACTAGCCCTCTGAAAACTAGTCCATTCAGCTCATAGCACCCATACTCGAGCTCCAGAAAGTCCGCCCCACTGGCCACCAATTTGGAATTTGTGGAGAGGTGGAATATTGCGTTGGGAGACCAGCCCTCCCGTGTGATGCTGGGAACCAACGGGTTCCACATATTCTAATTGATGGCCCGTGGTGGGGGGACTTTCTGGTGTGCAATATATATGTGGGTGTGCATAAACGTGTGTATGTATATGTGTGTGTGTGTGTGTGTGTGTGTGTGTGTGTGTGTGTGTGTGTGTGTGTGTGTGTGTGTGTGTGTGTGTGTGTGTGTGTGTGTGTGTGTGTGTGTCTGTGTGTGTGTGTGTGTGTGTGTGTGTGTGCGTGTGTGTGTGTGTGTGTGTGTGTGTGTGTGTTTGCGTGTGTGTGTGCGTGTGTGCGTGTGTGTGTGCGTGTGTGTGCATGTGAGGGTGTATATATAGATATATATATATATATAGCAAATCCATTCATTACAAAATGATTTGGGTATAGGAGAGTCAGGTTCTACTGCAGTTGTACAGCGTCTTGGTGAGACCACACCTGAAGTATTTCGTACAGTTTCGGTCTCCAAATCTGAGGACATACATTCTTGCCACAGAGGAAGTACAGAGAAGGTTCACCTGACTGTTCCTGGGATGTCAGGATTTTCATATGAAGAAAGACGGGATAGAAACGCCTTGTACTCGCTAGAATTTAGAAGATTGAGGGAGGATCTTACGGAAACTTACAAAATTCTTAAGGGGTTGGAGAGGCTAGATGCAGGAAGATTGTTTCCGATGTAGTGGAAGTACAGAACAAAGGGTCACAGTTTAAGGATAAGGGGGAAGTATTTTAGGATCTGGGTGAGAAAAACATGTTTTCGCATAGAGAGTAATGAATCTCTGGAATTCTCTGCCACCGAAGGAGGTAGAGGCCAGTTCAGAGGCTATATTTAAGAGAGAGTTACATGTGGCCCTTGTGGCTAAGGGGATCAGGGGGTATGGATAGAAGGCAGGTACGGAATACTGAATAGGATGATCATATTAAATGGCGGTGCAGTCTCCAAGGGCCGAATGGCCTACTGCACTTATTGTCTATGTGTTTATGTTTCTATGTATATGTATGTATATAGATATATACACACACATGTATATATATGTGTGTGTGTGCGTGTGCGTGTGTGTGTGCGTGTGTGTGTGTGTGTGTGTGTGTGTGTGTGTGTGTGTGTGCGTGCGTGTGTGTGTGTGTGTGTGTGTGTGTGTGTGTGTGTGTGTGTGTGTGTGTGTGTGTGTGTGTGTGTGTGTGTGTGTGTGTATCTATATAATTAATAGTGTCATCTTGCCCACTTCCTGTCTGTGCTGTATTTTGATTTTAGAAAATACGCTATGCTGTATCGCTGTGATATTTGGCCATCTTGCTCGCAGTCCTCCACCGCTGAGTAGACCCCGAGCATGTTTTCCTATAGATGAGCTATAAAAAAAATGAGTCTTTAAAATACCTTGAGTTCCTCTCGCCTAACAATCACCGCGTTTAAGGTAACGCCCCTTCAGAGGGGCAGGAATATAAACCCCGGATGCCAGGACGTGACTCAGTCTCTCTGCAAGATCGCGAGGTTGAGGCCACGACTGTATTCTGCTATGAGTCGACAGAACACGGTTAGTCTACTCAAATATGAGTGTTTAAGTGTTTTATGTGGTTATGTGCTTTTGTGGTTAAGTGCTTTACGTGGTTAACCCTTTATGTGCTTGCAATAAATTATTTGTTAGCCAGTAACGTGCTTGCAGAGAATTATGCTATATTAACCCTTTATGTACTTGTAATAAATGACACATTAGACATTAATGACAATGTCATGAGTTGTTTAGCCTGCTGCCCTGCTGTGCATGAAACTGCAATGCTATATTTGGTCCTGCTGTGTTTGGAAGGAATACATGCTTTATTAGGTCAGATTGTGTTTGGAAGGAATAAATGCTTTAGAATGACCGACTCTGTTTGAAAGGAGTAAATGCTTTATTAGTTCCGACAGTGTTTAGTGCAAAGGTCGCGCTCATTTCGTGACGTCCGCTTAGTGGACAGGTTGCGCTAACTGCGTAATTGTCGGTGAGTGCAGAGGTCGCGCTGATTGCGTAATTTCCGGTAAGTGCAGAGGACACGCTGATAGCGGGAGTGCCGCTGACTGTGGAAGCCCCACAATGCGGAGACCGCGCGCACCCGTGTGAGTATTCAAGAAGGTTTACTGTCATGTGTATGTGTGCGTGTGTGTGACTGTGAGTGTGCGTGTGTGAGTGTGAGTGTGTGTGAGTGTGTGTGAGTGTGTATGTGTATGTGTGTGTATGTGTAGCTTTGTGTGTGTTAGTGTGTATGGGTGTATATGTTTCTGTATCTGTGTTTGTGTGAGTGTGTATGGGTGTGTGTGTGAGTGAGTATGGGTGTGTATGTGTGTGTATCTGTGTGTGTGTGTGAGTGTGTATGTGAGTACGTTTGTGTGAGTGTATGCGGCTGTGTGTGTATGTATGCGTGTGTATGTGTCTGTGAGTGTATGACTGTGTGAGTGTATGTGTGTGCTTATGTGTGTGCATGTGGGTTTGTATATTTGTATGTGTTAGTGTTAGTGTCTATGTTAGTGTGTGTGAGTGTGTGTGTGTGTATATATGAATGTGAGTTTGTGTGTTTGAGTGTATGTGTGTGTGAGTGTATGTGTGTATGAGAGTTGGAGGTTGTGTATGTGTTTGTGTGTTTGTGTGCACTCTGCTTGAGGTGCTGTGAGATTGGATTTGCTGCCTGCACACCACTTGAAGTGCTATGAGATTGGATTTGCTGCCTGAACTCTCGGTGATGGGCTGTGAGATTGGATATGTTGCCCGCACCCTGGTGAGGTGCTGTGAGATTGGAGTTGCTGCCTGGAATCTGCTTGGTGTATTGTGAGATTGGATTTGCCGCCTGCACACTACTTGAGGTGCTGTGAGATTGGATTTGCTGCCTGCACTCTGATAGAAGTGCTGTGAGATTTGCTTTGCTGTTTGCACTCTGCTTGACGAGATGTAAGTTTGGGATTTGCTGCCTGCACAATACTGGATGTGCTGTGAGATAGTAAGATTAAACCAGAACTGACCAGTTCGCAGTTTGATTCTTACTTTATGAGGAGTTACGTTGAGGGTTTACGTGAAGAAGGCCCACCAGGCGCATGCGCGTCATACTTCAAAGTAGCGGCGTGGAAACACAGAGACACATATAGCCGAAGTAACATCGTAAGGCTTTAAGAAGACAAGAACTACCAGATGATCTCTTAGATTGTGATGGTGGGAGCGGAGGGCACGTAAACACTCAACGTAACCCTCATAAAATTAGGATCAAACTTCGAACTGGTAAGTTCTTCTTTAATCATACTATGTTACTTCGGAGTCACGTGAGTGTTTCTGTGAAGATTTCAAAGCTCTGTACTTACACACCGTAGATGCACTCCATACGACAACTGCTTCGGTTTGACATAGTAGTAACAAATAATATATTGAAAATTGCTTGAAATTATTCAATAATTATTTTAACAACAATGATAACAAAACGTAGTAATAATCTCTCTATCCCAGGAGGAAATTACAAACGATAATATAAACTAAGCAAATGAATTAAACGGAATCCAAAACAGCCTGCCCAAACCGTGGCACTGTCTGTACAGGTTTATCATAAAACTGTGAAAAAGTTGCTTCTCTGCACCATCCTGCGGCCTCGAGGATTTGGTCTAGTAGCACGTCATGAGCCTTCGCCGCGGATGTGAAAGCCGCCCTGGTGGAGTGTGATTTAAACACCTGAGTGTCGACTCCAGCACAATTGACAACCTGTTTCATCCATCTAGAAATAGTTTGTACTGACACTCTTTAATATGGCTTTCCGTGACTAATAAACAGCCCTGTCTCAGAACCCGTGAGACTCCCTGTTAACTCAAGATATCGTCTTAAGTGTTTGACTACACATAACATTTGGTCATCAATATATGCTTCAAACGTCACCTTGGTTCCTGCCAGACCTGGCCTGCTTTTTTTGATTAAATCATAGACATAAAAATAATGTCATCTACAGACAAATGCATACAATCTATTCGCAACAATTGTAATGTTTGTACACGTTGTGCTGAAACCAGCGCCATAAGCATAACCACTTTCAGAGTTAACCTCTGCATAGACAACGACGTAATTGGAGCCCATTGCCGAAGCAGTGTGATAACTACACTGATATCCCAGATTTCTGTATACCTGGGTTTAGGAGGGTTTTTGTTAAACATTCCTCTCATAAATCGGGATACTAGCGGAAGGGCCTCGATAGGACTGCCCTAAATAAGAGTACAAAGCACTCCTAGCACTGTTAATAGTACTATAACTCGAACGCTCATCGAAATACAACTTAGCAAGGAACTCCAACACATCCCTTATGCTTGCAGTATGATAAGATAAATTTGACTGAACACAAAACATCTCAAATTTCTTTATATGAACCACATATTGTTTTTCAGTACTATTCCTCCAGGCTACAGTGATAACCTCCATGGTCCTGTTCGACAACCGAAGGCCTTGGAATGGTCTGCTCAGAACCTGCAAACCAACAATTGATACGGTCATGTAATATGTGACTTTCTCCTGTAACTGGATGCACCAACAAATTACTGCAGCTCGGAATCTCATGAATGGCTGAACCATAATTCTGAGTATCAATGGGAACCATGATTGCGTTGGCCAATCTAGGACCACAAAACGCCTGTGGCGGTGTCACGCTCTATTTTGGTTAGGCATGTCATAATCAGACAACATGGAGGAAAAGCATAAAAGCATGAGTACCCCCAATGTAAAAAAGCATCCACAGCTACTGCTCCTGGATCTGGCTCCCATGAACATATTTAGGCAACTGGTGATTCAGTATGGATGCCAACAGATCAAAGTCTGGCAACCCAATCGAGTGACAATTATTTGAAACTTTAGAATTCTACATCCATTCTAAATTGTCATTAAATTTTCGTGACCTATGTTCTGCCACCACATAATCTACTCCTGGTAGGTAGATAGTTGGCTGAAAAACAGATGTTTCTCGAAATACACTAATGCCATATAAGATTAGCCATGCTATCACATGAAACTGATCTTGCTCCTCACATATGATTAATATATGCCGCTCCCGTGGTGTTATCAATCTGGAGATGAACCTGTAAATTATTCATTGTGGAGCAATATGCATTTGACCCATAAAATGCCCCCAATAATTCCTTGTGCGTGTAGAATCAAACCTTGTTGTTCATTCCATGTACCCCCCACAGCTAGACTCAATGTCCATAGCCTCCCCATCCGAGAGCACTAACATCAGTCTGTAAAATAATTGAAGGTTCCTGCACCAACATGCTATTGGTAGTGTGACTGACATTAACAATCCACCACTGCAATTCTGCTATAGCTGTGGTTGGTAACTGCATAACCCAATCAAAATGGCCTGCATGCTATTTTAGTGATTGTGCTCTTGCTCTTTGCAAATATGATAATGCAACGGACCGAACTATACTGCAGGGAAACTGCTACCAATTTCCAAATGACCATAGCCACTTCTCGAATGGAGGTATAAAGTTTTTTTGCGTGAGGCAAGTACAGACATCAGCAATATCCACAACCTTGGCTGTTGGTAATGTTACTGTCATATCAACTGAATCAATAAGAAAACCCAAATGCTCAATATTTTGGGTTGGCTGTAATTTAGACTTAGTTGGGTGAACCAAAAACCTAATGTTTCAAACACATATTTGATTACTGCAACCAACTCATCAGCTGACTCTTTAGTGTTGCTCATAATAAAGATATCATCTAAATAAGCCATGACAACGTGATCGTGGGCCCTCAATAGCCCCAGCACAGGTTTTGACAATTAGTAAATTGCCTAGGTGCAGAACTTAATTCATTAGGCAATATTTTATATTGCCACAGCAGTTCCATCCAATTAAATTTCAAGTACCTGCGATAATGCGCACGAATTGGTACTGAATAATACGCATCTTGCAAATAAATAGTTGCCATATAACAACCTTGTGAGACCAGCTGTTTGCAGTAACGAAGTATCCATACAAAGTGTCTATAGAGAACTGAAGAATCAAAGTGGGTGAGGTCCAGAATATCTCTACAACCCCTATCTCTCTTAGGACACAAATTGTTGAGGATGAATAATGGCTTTCTCAATCACTCCTTTTTGGCAAAAAATTATTAACCTCATCGTTAACCTGTTCAGTCCCTGGAGCAGAAAAACATCAACATTTTAATTGGCTTGTGCTGCTGAGGTGGATCTATCCCTGAGATAAACTCAATAGTAGAACCTGACACAGTATTTAGTATAGACATATCACGTGTTATACAGCACCATTCATTGTAAAACAATTGTAATCTACCTCCAATAGGAGGTTGTGCATCCAAACCTTAAACAAAAGTTCCGTGTACCTCTGCAGTTGGCCTGTAATCCTGCTGTCTGCTCATATTGCGGTTGAGGACGCTCTGTCTTAGTGGGTAACCTCGATGCCCCACTGGCCTCCCCCTGCTCGGTCCAGCACCTGGATCTGACCTTCAATACACAAACACTGGTTTGCGAATTAGGTGGCCGTGATATGCTTGGCTTCATCAAACCATTTGTTTTTGCCTCATCATCAATATCACGTATTTGTTTGACAAGGTCCATTCCAAAACAGGGACTCAGGCGTTTGTATATTTGTCACCTTACATAGTGCAGCAAAGCTTTTGATTGAGAATTGGCCTGATGGCGACTTTCCTAATGCAATTTACTTCAAAGAATGCATTGCAGAATATAGCAAACATATCTTCTGCGCGGGGAACCACAATGGATTTCTAGTCCATCGCCTTAACCATTTGGACACGAGTAATGTGCTCCTTTTGAGTTTGAGTAATCATGATCACTTTGACCATAGTGCCAAATGCAATATTGGCTGCAGCCACCAGTTGGAGGACGCATTAATGCCGAACCCCCGGTCCTCTCATAGAAGGACTCATGGGTGCCCAGATTACTGGGTTCTCCGTGGGCACTTTCAGTGATGCACAGTAAACAGGTGTCTTATATTTATAGGTAGTCTCTTGCATCATAAATTGCTGGAGATGGTGAGACACTAAATAATTCATATTGTTGGCAAGGTATACCTCCATTGCCTCACCAGTCCCCTGCGCAAAAGTAAACTCATTGCAATATCCGGGACACCCGGAGCGTGGCTCTTGTGCTCTGGTGTTTGCACATAAGCAGGGACACCAGACATGGGGTCAGCTGCATCCTTCTCCGCTTCTCCCAAGTCATATATTAGGGAGGCATCCTCTAGTCCTAAACAAGGTGCTGGAAGTAAATCCCCTTGCTGATAATCCACATATTCCTCTTGATATGGGCTTTATTGAACAGCTGCCTGGGGAATCACTGGGCCCTTAGACCCTTGCTTTATAAAAGTTTGGAGCATCTTCTCCATATTCTATATCATCCCCCACATTTGCATTATCTGGAGGGGGTCGCACTTTCTTCAGACTCGTCTAACAACCTGAATCTAATAGATGTTCTTTTTTGCAATTCTAAGACTGTCGGTGGCCTCAACCTCCTGAATAACTGGAACTGGAGTGGAAAGTTCACTTTCTAATGAAACTGCTGTCGGTAGACGACACCCGGTATCGGAACCATTGTTGCCGCGCTAATCTCCCGACCCAATCGATTAAGTGAATCCGTGGACCCACGCTAGCGAACTTTCCTACCTGACCACACCACCAACTCCTACTGACTTCTCGAGGCAGCTTTACGGAGTTACATACTCTCAGGCAAAGTTCTTAAAACCACTTACCTGAGAGTTTTTACTTACCGCTGGTGGAGCTGTGCCCTCCAGCCCATTCAGTGTGACATGCGCGGACGTAATGACGCGCATGCGCCTGGCGGGACTTCTTCACGGAATCACTCACGTGATTCCGAAGTAAAATTGAATTTGCTGCCTGCACTCTACTTGAAAGGCTGTGACATTGGACTTGCTATCTGCGCACTGCTTGCGGTGCTGCGAGATTGGATTTGCTGCCTGCAATCTGCTTGAACTGCTCTGCGATTGGATTTGGTACCTGCACTCTGCTTGAAGAGCTGTGAGATCGGACTTGATGCCTCCGCTCTGATTGAGGTGCTGCGAGGTTGGATTTGCTGCATGCGCATGCTTGAGGTGCCGTGAGATTGGATTTGCTGCCGGTACTCTGGTTGAGGTGCTGTGAGATTGGATGTGTTGCCTGCACTCTGCTTGGTGTATTGTGTGATTGGATTTGCCGCCTGCACACTACTTGAGGTGCTGTGAGATTGAATGTGCTGCCTGCACTCTGCTTGAAGGACTGCGAGATTTGCTTTGCTGATCGCACTCTGCTTGACGTGCTGTGAGATTGGATTTGCTGCCTGTACTCTGCTTGAAGTGCTGCGTGATTCGATTTGCTGCCTGCACTCTGCTTGAACAGCTGTGCGATTGGATCTAGTGCCGGCACGCTGTTTGAAGCGCTGTGAGGTTGGATTAGCTGCCGGCACTCTGCTTGGAGTGCTGTGCCATTATACTTGCTGCCTGCACTCTGCTTGGAGCGCTGTGAGATTGGATTTGCTGCCTGCGGTCTGCTTTAGGTGCTGTGAGAGTAGATTTGCTGCATACGCATGCATGAGGTGCCGTGAGTATGGAGTTGCTGCCTGCGCTCTGCTTGAGGTGCAGTGACACTGTGTTTGCTGCCCGTACTCTGGTTGAGGTACTGAGAAATTGGATCTGCTGCCTGCACTCTGCTTGAAGGGCTGTGACATTGGATTTGCTATCTGCGCACTGCTTGGGGTACTGCGAGATTGGATTTGCTGCCTGCAATCTGCTTGAACTGCTGTGCGATTGAATTTGGTGCCTGCACTCTGCTTCAAGCGCTGTGAGATTGCATATGCTGCATGCAATCTGCTTGAACTGTTGTGCGATTGGATTTCGTGCCTGCACTCTGCTTGAAGCGCTGTGAGATTGGATTTGCTGCCTGCACACTGCTGGAACTGCTGTGAGATTGGATTTGCTGCCTGCACTCTACTTGAAGGGCTGTGACATTGGATTTGCTGCTTGCGCTCTGCTTGAGGTGCTGAGAGATTGGATTTGCTGCCTGCACTCTTCTTGGTGTATTGTGAGATCGTATTTCCTGCCTACGCTTAGCTTGAAGTGCTGTGAGATTGGACTTGATGGCCTGCACTGAATGATGACTTTTGAGGTAAATTCTTAAATTTTCTCAGTTAAAATGTCACTGCTCAATCTCTCTAGATTAAAATTGTGTATTTTTTGTCAACAGCAAAGACCCACCAAGTGGCAGTGAGCAGCAGAACACAACAAGACATAAAACAAAATAGAACTGAACATAAAAAATCTCATTTTTATCATTTAAATTGGTGATGTATTTTAAGAGCCATTCACATTTTAAACTTTAAAAACTCATGTTTCTACTTGCCGTGCCTTCGTGTTCTTCATCACAATAGGCAGGAATGGCTGCGCTGTCGGAGAGCCACTAAAAGTGCATGGGGTGTGGTTGAGGAGAGATGGACTGTTTGAGTGGGGGGAGGGGAATTGCATGGAGCATAGAGGGGGTGAAGAGAAGAGGGGTGACTGAGTGAACTGCCACCACACCAGCTGTCAGTGAATGAACTGCCAGCCCACCAGCCAAAAGTAAGTTAATTTCAAGCCCACCCGCAGGAAGAGACTGAAGTGCCAGCCCACCAGCCATGACTTAGTGAACTGCCAGCATACCAGCCATGACTCCCTGGACTGCTAGTCCAATAATCCATTCAGTCAACAATGCTCATACTGGCCCTCTGGAAACCAGTCCCTTCAGCCCACAACACGCATACTAGCGCTCCAGAGACCACGCAAGGATAGTTTCCTCTATCATTGCTGTAATCTGTAAAACAAAGAACAATGACTGATTGATTGATTGATTGTTCACCCTTTCCCCTACTCTTCCACAGACTGTCACCTGTTTTCTCCAGAATTTCCGGCAGTTTCTGAGCTTCCAGCCCACCTGGCCAGAGCTATTGAGCTGCCAGCCAGTCAGGCCTGAGTGACTCAGCTGCCATGCCACAGTGACCGAGCTGCCAGCCCAAAAATCCATTCGGGCCACAATGGCCGTATTAGCGCTTATAAACCCGTCCCTTCGGCCCACAACACGCATGCTAGCGGTCCAGAAAGCACCCCCGCCCCCGCATAACCGGCCTGCCATACCGAAATTGTTGGCGAGGTGGAATGTTACGTTGGGGGACCAGCGTAAACTGGGATCCAACCGGTCACATAGTCTAGCGTGTGTGTGTATATATATATATCCCTGTGGATCCAACAGGTCACCGGTATTTGAGCATATATATATATATCTATATCCACACACTAGAATAAGTGACCGGATAGATACCAGTTTCATATATATATATATATATATGTGTGTGTGTGTGTGTGTGTGTATATATATATATATATATATATGTGTGTGTGTATATGTATATATATATGTCTGTATATATGTGTGTATATATGTATGTGTGTGTGTGTGTGTGTGTGTGTGTGTGTGTGTGTGTGTGTGTGTGTGTGTGTGTGTGTGTGTGTGTGTGTGTGTGTGTGTGTGTGTGTGTGAAGGTATTGCTGGTTGCAGTTAGACAACTGCTGTGTGTGCCTTTACAAGACTGAGTCTCCATCTGCCCTCCCTCTCCCAGGGTCGCTAGCCCAGCACGTCAGTGTGGAGCAGAGTGTGTCTGGGTTTGTGGGCAGCCAGGTGGCACTGCGCTGCCAGCTTGTGGACCCGGACAAGACATTGGAGGTAACCCAGGTGACCTGGGTGAAGGATCCGTCAGGTGCCAAGACCAAACTGGCCTTCTACAACCCCACCCTTGGCACCAACTACCCGGCCGAGACCGAGACCAGCGACCGCATACGCTTCCGCAAGCTCAGCCTGGTCGACGCCACGCTGATCATCAGCCCGCTGCAGATGGGAGACGACGGCATCTACAGCTGTCAGTTTGCCACTTTCCCAGGGAGCAACCAGAAGGGCACGACCACCCTCAGCGTGCTGGGTAAGGACCTCTTGCCCCTCACCTACACGTCCCTACATGACCCTCTCACCCCGTCTCTTTAACACCACTCCCCATTTCCCCACAGCCCGGCCGGTGAACTCCGGCACGCCGCTCCTGGTGCGCGCCGGGGACGCCAAGGTGGTCGTGGCCAGCTGCGTGTCTGCGGGAGGCCAGCCAATGTCCACCATCACCTGGCGCGGCGCGGTGCCGCACAGCATGCGTTTCCGGGCGACGCAGAATGACGACGGGACGTACAACATCACCGGGGAGTTCCTGGCCGTCCCCACCAGATACATGGACGGAGAGGAGGTGGAGTGTATCGTGACGCAGCAGACACTCGAACAGCCGCAGGTCATCCCCATCACCCTCAGCATTCAGTGTGAGTACCCCCCCCCCCCCAGGTTTTCTCCGGGAGCTCCAGTTTCCTCTCACACTCCACAAAGACGTGCGGGTTTGATGGTTAATTGGCTTCGGTAAACATTGCAAATGCGCCCCCTAGTGTAGGTGTGTGTGGGATAGTGTTATTATGCGGGGATCGCTGGTCGGACTCAGCGCTCGAATTCAATGATTACACAATGGGGGCAGCTGCCCGAGGAGAGGGGGTGTAGGGCCCGAATGGGACGGGGCAGGGTGACGGGTTCAAGGAGTGACGGTTCGGCTTCTCTTCACAGACCCGCCCATTGTGACCATCGAGGGCTACGATGGCAACTGGTTCCTCAACCGTGAGCACACCTCCATTACCTGTAACGTCAAAGCCAATCCCACCGCGGACACC
>CAUPSL010000832.1:80000-101355 GCA_963514005.1 Raja brachyura | reverse complement strand
CATTACATTTTTAAAAAGATCCTCGTTATAAAATCACTTAAGTTTAGAGAAAACAGGCCCTTCCTTTGGCCCATCGAGTCCGTGCCGACCAGCGATCGCCCGTTTACACACTAGATTAGTTTAGAGATACAGCGCGGAAACAGGCCCTTCCTTCGGCCCACTGAGTCCGTGCGACCAACGATCCCCGCACACTAACACTCGGAGGACAATTTACAATCTTTACCGAAGCCAATTAACCTACAAACCTGCATGTTTTTTTGAGTGTGGGATAAAACAAGAGCACCCGGAGAAAACCCACGCTGGTCACAAGGAGAACGTGCAAACTCCGTACAGACAGCACTCGGGATTGCATTCGGGTCTCTGGCGCCGTAAGGGAGCAACTCTACCATGCCAAATATGGTAAACTTAGGTCCAAAATGTGGACACAAAGAAATGCAGATGCCGGTTAATAGACAAAAAGGCACAGAGTGTTGGAGTAACTCAGTGGGTCAGGCAGCATCTGTGGGGAACGTGGACAGGTACAAAGTGCTGGAGTAACTCAGTGGGTCAGGCAGCATCTGTGGAGAACGTGGACAGGAACAAAGTGCTGGAGTAACTCAGTGGGTCAGGCAACATCTGTGGAGTGAAGGAATGTGCGACATTTCGGGTCGAGATCCATCTTCACACTATGTCAGGGGAGAGAGGAAGAAGAGACATAGATGGTGATGTGGAGAAATTCAGATTGAGGCGCAGCGCAAATTGGGGGAGCAGCACCTCCTACTTCGCTTGGGCAGCTTATACCCCAGCGGTATGAACATTGACTTCTCTAACTTCAAGTAACCCTTGCTCTCTCTCTCTCTCCATCCCCTCCCCCACCTGAGTTCTAATTTCACAGTCGTCCTGAGTTTCTTCTCTTCATTATGGAGCAGAATTCGGACCATCAAGTCTAATCCGCCATTCAATCCCAGCTGATCTATCTCTCCCTACTAACCCCATTCTCCTGCCTTCTCCCCATAACCCCTGACACCCGCACTAATCCACAATCTATCTATCTCTGCCTTAAATATATCCACCGACTTTGGCCTCCACCGCCGTCTGTGGCAATGAATCCCACAGATTCACCACCGTCTGGCTAAAGAAATTCCTCCTCATCTCCTTCCTAAATGAACTGACTCTAGCAGTTTTCCCACTACGGATGTTAGACTAACTGGTCTGTAATTCCCCGTTTTGTCTCTCCCTGCCTTCTTAAAAAGAGGGGTTACGTTTGCTACCCGCCAATCCTCAGGAACTACACCAGAATCTAAAGAGTTTTGAAAGATTATCACTAATGCTTCCACTATTTCCGGAACTACTTCCTTAAGTACTCTGGGATGCAGCCTATCTGGCACTGGGGATTTATCAGCCTTTAATCCATTCAATTTACCCAACACCACTTCCCGGCTAACCTGGATTTCACTCAATTCCTCCTTGGACCCGCGGTCCCCTGCTATTTTCGGCAGATTATTTATGTCTTCGTTAGTGAAGACGGAACCAAAGTAGTCATTCCATTGATCCGCCATATCCTTGTTCCCCATGATCAACTCACCTGTTTCTGACTGCAAGGGACCTACATTTGTTTTAACTAATCTCTTTCTCTTCACACATCTATAAAAACTTTTGCAGTCAGTATTTATGTTCCCTGCCAGTTTTCTTTCATAATCTATTTTTTCCTTTCCTAATTAAGCCCTTTGTCCTCCTCTGCTGGTCTCTGAATTTCTCCCAGTCCTCTGGTATGCTGCTTTTTCTGACTAGTTTGTATGCATCATCCTTTGCTTTGATACTGTCCCTGATTTCCCTTGTTATCCACGGATGCACTACCTTCCATGATTTATTCTTTTGTCAAAATGGGATGAACAATTTTTGTAGTTCATTCATGCAGTCTTTAAATGTCTTCCATTGCATATCCACCGTCAACCCCTTTAGAATTAATTGCCAGTCAATCTTGGCCAATTCATGTCTCGTACCCTCAAAGTTACCTTTCTTTAAGTTCAGAACCCTCGTTCCCGAATTAACAATGTCACTCTCCATCATAATGAAGAACTCAACCATATTATGGTCACTCTTGCCCAAGGGGGCATGCGCAACAAGACTGCTAACTAACACTTCCTCATCAATCAATACCCAGTCTACATGTTGATTTAGATAACTATCCCGCATACATTCCAAAAAATCCTCTTCCTCAGCGCCCCTGCCAATTTGATTCACCCAATCTATATGTAGATTGAAGTCACCCATTATAACTGTTTTGCCTTTGTCGCACGCATTTCAAATTTCCTGTTTGATACCATCCCCAACTTCACTACTACTGTTTGGTTGCCTGTACACAACCCCCACCAGCGTTTTCTGCCCCTTAGTGTTTTGCAGCTCTACCCATACCGATTCCACATCCTCCATGCTAATGTCCTTCCTTTCCATTGTGTTAATCTCCTCTCTAACCAGCAACGCTACCCCACCTCCTTTTCCTTTCTCTCTATCCCTCCTGAATATTGAATATCCCTGGATGTTCAGCTCCCAGCCTTGGTCATCCTGGAGATATATCTCCGTGATTCCAACTATATCATAATCATTAATAGCTGTCTGCACATTCAATTCATCCACATTATTACGAATACTCCTTGCACTGAGACACAAAGCCTTCAGGCTTGTTTTTACAACGCTCTTACCCCTTATACAATTATGTTGTATTGAACTTATTGAAACATATAAGATTATTAAGGGTTAGATGTGGTTAGACCGGCTAGAGGCAGGAAACATGTTCCCGATGTTGGGGGAGTCCAAAACCAGGGGCCACAGTTTAAGAATAAGGAGTCGGCCATTTAGGACTGAGATGAGGAGAAACTTTTCCACCCAGAGAGTTGTGAATCTGTGGCCATTTAAGACTGAGATGAGGAGAAATGTTTCCACCCAGAGATTTGTGAATCTGGCCATTTAGGCATGAAATGAGGAAAAACGTTTCCATACAAAGAGTTGGGAATCTGTGGCAATTTAAGATTCAAGAAAGTTTATTGCCCAGATAGGACAATGAAATTATATTTTACTTCAGCACAACAGAATATAGTAGGCATAAATAAATACAGATCAGATCAGTGTGTCCATATACCATTGAATAAATGCACGCACACGCACATGCACACGCACACGCACACACACACACACACACACACCCACACACACCCCCCCCCCCCAGTTCCATGGTTTTGCTGGTGTTGAGAGCCAGGTTATTGTGCTGGCACCATTTGGTCTCACTTCTATACTCTGACTCATCTCCATCAGTGATACGTCCCATAACAGTGGTGTCGTTGCCGAACTTAATGATGAAGTTCACACTATGTCCGGCTAAGCAGTCATGAGTATAGAGTGAGTACAGTAGGGGGCGGAGCACGCAGCCTTGAGGTGCTCCTGTGCTGATTGTTATCGAGGCTGACACATTGACACCAATACGAACAGACTGTGGTCTGTAAATGAGGAAGTCGAGGATCCAATTGCAGAGGGATGCGAAGAGACTCAGTTCTGCGAGTTTGGTAACCAGCTTGGAGGGGATGATTGTATTAAATGCTGAGCTGTAGTCAATGAATAACAGCCTGACATATGAGTTTTTGTTGTCCAAGTGGTCCAGAGCGGAGTGGAGAGCCAGCGAGATTGTCTCCACTGCTGATCTGTTGCGGCGGTAAGCGAACTTCAGTGGGTCCAGGTTTTGGGCGATGTATGAGTTGACTTGCGCCATGATCAGGCTCTCAAAGCACTTCATCACCACAGACGTTAATGCCACTGGTCGATAGTCATTGAGGCATGTCACCTTGCTCTTTTTGGGCACCGGTATTATTGATGCCCTTTTAAAGGAGGTGGGAACCTCAGACCTCAGAAGTGAGCGGTTGAAAATGTCCGCAGATACTCTCGGGTTTAGAACACTCCCGGGTATACCATCAGGTCCAGGCACTTTTCGAGGGTTCACCCCTCTGAAGGATCTTCTGACTTTGGCCTCTGTGACTGTGACCGAAATACCATCACAGCGAATCGGGGCTCGGGAAGGCACATCAGTGTTCTCCCTATCAACACGTGCGTAAAATGTATTCAGCTCGTCAGGGAGTGATGCTTCGCTGACATTTGAGCTGCCTCCTGATTTTGCATTGTAGGAGGTGATTGCATTCAAGCCCCGCCACAGTTGCCGAACATCCCTCATCCTCCAGCTTGGAGCAGAAGTCACCTTTGGCCTTTTTGATGGCCTTACCAAGGTCGTATCTGTACTTCTTGTAGACCTCTGCATCACCAGACATGAATGCCCGGGATCTGGTTTTCAGAAGAATGCGGATCTCATGGTTCATCCAAGGCTTCTGGTTAGGAAACACTCAGAAGGTTTTTGTTGGGATGCAGTCCTCCACACATTCCTTTATGAATTCTGTAACGACTGTGGCGTATTTATTCAGGTCCGTTGCCGAGTCCCTGAACATTGCCCAGTCTACAGACTCCACAGAGAGAGAGAGAGGGAACCCTTTAGAAAGGGACCTCACACACCACACAGTACCTCACTCGGTCTACTACAGGATTGACTACTTTTTAATGAATATGGGCGATCACTGTACATAGGATCACAGAGTGTAAAATCGGGGTTGCAGATATATCTGACCACAGTGCGATCAGCTTGACAGTGCACCTGAATAGTAGAGAGCGAGAAAGATGGAGAGAGAGGGGGGGGGGGGGGGGAGACAGGTGGAGAGGGAGACGGAGGCACACAATGAGACAAAGCGAAGCAGAGAGACAGATAGCGAGAGAGGGAGGGAGAAAGAGAGACAGGGAGAGGGAGACAGACGGGCAGAGAGAGAGAGAGATAGAAATAGATAGTGAGGAGGGAGAGTGACATAGAGAAAGACAGAGGAGGCAGAGAGGGAGAGGGGGAGAGACAGAGCAAGAGAGAAGATTGAGGGACAGTGAGAAAGATAGTGAGAGACAGGAATATGCACAGAGAGAGAGAGATGGATGAGAGAGGCAGAGAGACAGATAGTGAGAGACGGAGGGAGAAAGATAGAGAGAGACGGGGAGAGAGACGGGGAGAGAGACAGAAGAGAGACGGAGACAAAGAGAGAGCGAGAGAAAGACAGAGACATGGAGAGACAGAGAGAGAGAGCGCCGACCAGCGATCACCCCGTACACCAGCACTATCCTACGCACATTTGGAACAATTTAAAATTTGCAGAGGCTGATTAATCTGCAACCCTGAACGTCTTTGACATGTTGGATGAAACCGGAGCACGCAGGTCAAGGAAAGAACGTACAAACTCTGCACAGACAGCACCCGTAGTCATGACCGAGCCCGGGTCTCTGGCGGTGAGGCAGCAACTGTACCGCTGCGTCACTGTGCCGCACAAAGTTATATAACGGTTTCCTCCGCCATAAATGCACCCAATATGTGCTAGTAATGTCCTGTTTTCCAGCTTGTTGACCCTCTGTGTTCCCCTCCTGCAGGGTTTAGGAGGCGTTGCTGTGGGCGGTGAGACAGGTGAGCCCCCCCCCCCCCCATCTGCTCGGTGTGCAGGCTGAGCTTCGGGGGGCTGGGCTTCAGTGGAGGCCCACATGACGAGGCGCAACAAGGAGAAGCGTTATGAGTGCGATGTGTGTGGCAAGGCCTGGCGGTGCCCGAGCGAGCAGGAGATCCACCGGCGGGTGCACACGGGCGAGAAGCCCTATGGCTGCTCTACCTGCGGCAAGAGCTTTGCCCGGATGTCGGGGCTGCGGCTGCACCGCGGGGTGCACAGCAGTGAGCGGCCCTTCACCTGCTCCGACTGCGGCAAAGGCTTCATGTTGTCCACGGACCTGAAGCAGCACAGGCACGTGCACACCGGGGAGCGCCCCTACACCTGCAACACCTGTGGCAAGGGCTTCACCCACGCCATCTACCTGTTGAAGCACCAGCGCACCCACACCAGCGAGCGCCCCTACACCTGCGCCCTGTGCGGCAAGGGCTTCAACTGCTCCAGCAACCTGCAGAAGCACCAGCGCACCCACACCGGGGAGCGCCCCTACACCTGTGCCCAGTGCGGCAAGGGCTTCACCCAGTCCGGCCACCTGCTAAAGCACCAGAGCACCCACACTGGGAAGTGGCCCTACACCTGCGCCCAGTGCGGCAAGGGCTTCACCCAGTCCGGCCACCTGCTGAACCACCAGAGCACCCACACCGGGAAGCGGCCCTACACCTGCGCCCAGTGCAGCAAGGGCTTCACCCGCTATGACACCCTGCTGAAGCACCAGCGCACCCACACTGGGGAGCGGCCCTACACCTGCGCCCAGTGCGGCAAGGGCTTCACCCAGTCTGGCCACCTGCAGTTACACCAGCGCACCTACACCGGAGAGCGCCTCTACACCTGCGCCCAGTGTGGCAAGGGCTTCACTCGGTGCAGCAGCCTGCTGTCCCACCAGCGGGTGCACACTGGCAACCGTCCCATCCCCAGCCCAGTGTGTAGAGAGCGCTTTGCCATGGCCTCCCACGCCCTGTCTCACCAGCCCGTGCACACCAGTGGCCAGCCCTATGACTGCCCGTACTGCGGTGACGATTTTGACAGCTCGCGGGGGTTGCAGCAGCACCGGCGGACCCACGCCGGCGAGCAGCTGCTCCCACTGTGACAAGGGCATGGGGGCTGCGGGAGCACCAGTGGATACACACCGGAGAGAGACCCTTTATGTGCTGAGGGTGGCAAGAATTTCACGCGCATGTCCAGCCTGTGGCAGCACCGGCGTACCCACAGCGGGGAGCGTCCCTTCCCCTGCCCGTCCTGTGGTAAGGGCTTCACCCGTCTTGTCCACCTGCTGGAGCACCGGCAAAACCACACCGGCCAGCACCCCTTCACCTGCCCACTCTGTGGTAAGACCTTTGCCCGCTCCTCCAGCCTGCTGGCACACTGCCACGTTGATAGGTGCTGTTTAGGTAAACAAAAAATACTGCAAGGTATGGGTAACGTTTCGGGTCGTTTCTTCAGTCACCCATTCCTTCTCTCCAGAGATCCTTCTGTCCCGCTGAGTTACTCCAGCATTTTGTGTCCTTTTTTTCTAATCCAGTATCTGCAGTTCCTTGTTTTTAAACCATTCTGGTTAACCATCTCTGGACCTTCCCCAAAGCCTCCAGTCCTGCAATGGAGTAACCAGAACTGTATGCAACACTCCAAATGCTACCTGACCAATGTCCCTTAAAACTGCACATCTACATTCCTCACACTCTTCGCTCCCCATGCGCTTCCCTCTCCCTCCATTCTCCCCCGCACTCGTACACAAATTCTATCCACTCCACCCTCTCGTGAACCCCCTCCTGCTGGGACGACCATGGTTGACAAGTGACGTCAGGGACAGTATAAAAATTAAAGCAACGAAGTGCAACGTAGCAAAGTTGAGCGGGAAGCAAGAGGAATGAGTTTTAAAAAAACAACAGAAGATAACCAAAAATTCAATACTGGGAGAAAACATGAGGTACGAAGGTAAGCTAGCCAAGAATAGAAAGCAGGATAGTGAAAGCTTGTTTAGGTATGTGAAGAGGAAACAATTGGTTAATACCAATGTTGGACCCTTGAAGACCGAAAAAGGTGAATTTATTTTGGGGAACAATGAAATGGCAGATGAGTTGAACAGGTACTTTGGATCTGTCTTCACTAAGAAGGACACAGACAATCTTCCTGATGTACTAGTGGCCAGAGGATCTGGGATGACAGAGGAACTGAAGGAAATCTACATTCGGCAGGAAATTGTGTTGGATAGACTGATGGGACTGACGGCTGATGAATCCCCAGGGCCTGATGGTCTGCATCCCAGGGTACTGAAGGAAGTGGTACTGAAGGAGTGGTACTAAAGGAAATCATGGATGCATTGGTGATAATTTTCCAAAGTTCTATAGACTCGGGATCAGTTCCTGTGGATTGGAGGGTAACTAATGTTATCCCACTTTTTAAGAAAGGCGGGAGAGAAAAAAACAGGGAATTATAGACCAGTTAGCCTGACATCGGTGCTGGAGTCAATTATAAAAGATGAGATAGCTGAACATTTGGATGGCAGTAACAGGATCGGTACGAGTCAGCATGGATTTGCGAAGAGGAAATCATGCTTGACTAATCTTCTGGAATTTTTTGAAGATGTAACTAGGAAAATGGACAAGGCAGAGGCAGTGGATGTAGTGTACATGGACTTTCAGAAAGCATTTCATAAGGTCCCACATAGGAGATTGGTGGACAAAATTAGAGCACATGGTATTGGGGGTAGAGTGCTGAAGTGGATAGAAAATTAGTTGGCCGACAGGAAACAAAAAGTAGGGATTAACGGGGTCCCTTTCAGAATGGCAGGCAGTGACTAGTGGGGTACTTCAAGGCTCGGTGCTGGGACCTCAGTTATTTACAATATACATCAATAATTTGGATGAAGGGATTCCAAGTAAAATTAGCAAATTTGCAGATGGCACAAAGCTGGGTGGCAGTGTGAACTGTGAGGAGGATGCTATGAGAATGCAGGGTGATTTGGACAGGCTAGGAGAGTGGGCAGATACATGCCATATGCAGAATAATGTTGATAAATATGAGGTTATCCACATTGATAGCAAAAACGGGAAGGCAGATTACTATCTAAATGGCGTCACGTTGGGAAAAGGGGGAGTACAACGGGATCTGGGGGTCCTTGTGCATCAGTCTATGAAAGTAAGCATGCAGGGACAGCAGGCAGTGAAGAAAGTGAATGGCATGTTGGCCTTTATAACAGGAATCGACTATGGAAGCAAAGCGGTCATTCTGCCGTTGTACAGAGCCCTAGTGAGACCGCACCTGGAGTATTGTGTGCAGTTTTGGTCCCCTAAATGGAGAAATGACATTCTTGCTATTGACGGAGTGCAGCATCGGTTTACAAGGTTAATTCACAGGATGGCGGGACTGTCATATGCTGAGAGAATGGAGCAGCTGGGCTTGTGCACTTTAGACACTTTACAGGCAGGAAACGTCCCCGATGTTGAGGGAATCCAGAACCAGGAGCCACAATTTAAGAATAAGCTGTGAGCCATTCAGAACGGAGATGAGGAAACACTTTTTCTCACAGAGAGTGGTGAGTGTGGAATTCTCTGCCTCAAAGTGCGATGGAGGAAGGTTCTCTGGATGCTTTCAAGAGAAAGCTAGATAAGGGTCTTAAAAATAGCGAAGCCAGAGGATATGGGGAGAAGGCTGGAACGGGGTACTGAAGGGGAATGATCAGCCATGAATACATTGAATCGCGGTGCTGGCTCAAAGGGACGAATGACCTACTTCTGTACCTATTGTCTATTGTCCTCTCTCTCGCACACTCCCTCTCTCGCTTCCTGTGTCTCTCACACACTCCCTCTCTCGCTCCCTGTCTCTCTCACACACTCCCTCTCTCGCTCCCTGTCTCTCTCACACACAACCTTGACACCCCTTCCCTCCGCTGCCACTCCCAGGCAGAAATAAATAGCTTCCTCCCTCCCACGTCTCCAGCCCTCTGCCACAGCCTCTCTCTCTCTGTCCCTCTCTCACACACACACTCTCTCTGACACACGCACCCATCTCTTACTGTCTTTCACACAACTCCTCTCTTGGTATTGTGCACACACCCTCTCTCTTGCTCTCTCACACACACCCCCTCTCTCACACACACACTCTCTCTGACTCTGGCTCTCTCACAGACTCCCTCTCACACACTCCCACTCACACACATTCCCTCTCTTGCTCACACACACACACACACACTCCCTCAGTCACACACATAGTCCCTCTCTCTCAAACACTCTGTCTCTCTCTCTCACGCACCCTCTCACACGCACTCACTCACACACACATTCTCACAGTCTCTCTCACACACACACACTCACACATGCACACACACACTGTCAAGTCAAACTGAAATGAAAGGACAGGTGCAGAGAAATGCTAAGTTGAGATCGCAAGACATTAAAGTGGGCGGAAACCCCAGCCTGCCGGGCTCTGCCCGCGGCTTTCTAAAGGGGCACACAGCACCAGAAGCCAGGAAGAAGACGGAAGAAACTTGCGGGCGCCAAAACTTGAACAGTAAGAAAAGGACTGTCCGAAAAGACTGCCGCGATAGCCAGAAGAGGCAAGCAGGCTGATTTTTGTACAGACCCGATTGGCAGCCGGTAAGGACTGAACTCTAAATGAACCGAGCCGAAGACTGCAGCCCAGAGACTCTGTTTAACCCTTTAATGTCTGAGAAACTTTTCTGGCTAACGTGTTGATTGAGAAAGTTTGAAATAGTGTTTGTTGTCTATGTAAAGTGCATCCTGCTTCAGTGTGGGGTTAACGGCTAATGTGAGCTGATTTTTAATGCGTATATGCTATGTGTGGTGTTGGTTTAAATAATTGCGTTTAAAATATATGAGAAAATGTGTTAAACAGGAAAGATTCATATAATATTAAGCTTTAAAATTGGTAGCAGTAGTGGACATTATCTGTATTTTCCTTTAATGAAATGTGAAAATTATTTCAAAAGACAAAATGGCTGCTATGAGTTGGAATGTTACAGAATGTAACAGGTACATAGAACTTTCTGTTATTTATATTTGGTTACAGTAATGTGTATATTTTCTGCCTTTATGTCTAAAGGTTTTTCACCTGATAAAGACTAAAGACCACTGATGAAGACTGAATACTAAAACTGCCAAAATAAAAGGTGGAAAAGAAGTGTTTGGTCTGAGTGAATCCAGTTCATCATTTCGGGGCAGATAAATCAAATCCCTTTCAAGCGGGGAAACTGCAAAAACATTAGAAGACTTGACACACACACTCACACCCTCTCTCTCTCACGCCCTCGCTCTCACACACGCACTCCCTCACACACACACTCCCTCACACATGCACACTCACACACGCACTCTTCCACACACACATTCTCACACACGCCCTTTCTCAAACACGCACTTGTATCTTGTCACCTTGTATCTAGACTAAGCATACATTTCACACCACATTTGCACCCAGTCTGCCAAGGCCTGCTGAATCGCCCGGTTGCCAACCATTTTAACTCCCCTTCCCACTCCCACACTCATCTTACTGTCCTCGCCCTCTTCCATTGCCAGAGTGAGGTTGAAAGAGCTAATAGTTATATCTAAAATATAGTCGTTCTACTACACAAGCATGGTCTGGTAGAACAAAAGTATGGCTCGGTGACAATACTGAATGACTTTGCAAATTATATGGAACACAATATGGAGGACAGGTTGTCTTTTCAATAAAGACATTAAGATTGAAGCCTGTGTAATAACATGTTCTTCCTTCAAGGCCATAAAGAAGCCAAGATTGAAAAAAAATATCTGACGCTCCAAAGATAAATAATAACTTGTTATAGGATGAGCTTGATTGGGACCCAGCTTTTCCTATATTCTGAAAGGCTACAGATTCTTTCAGTCATGCCATTTTCAGTCTTGGTAGGAGTGTTTTACTGATAAGAACATTTGTGCTAACTTTCTTTCGTTCTGGGAGTGGAGCACTAGAAGCACTGAGCAACGCTGGTGTTCATTGTAGATCTTGCCACTCCCGTCTGGCAAATTGAAACAATTAAAGATTGCCCTGGTTTACCTTTAACAATGTTGTTGCTATCTGCTTTTTAAGAGACAAACTTTGACAAGCTGACGCACAAGCTGGAGGAACAGCAGTGTCCAGACCCGACACGTCACCCGTCCATTCTCCTCGAAAGTGCCAGTAGAACTCAACAGGTCAGCCATCCGTGGTAGGAAGGGGATGGAGAAGTGTTCCGAATATAAGCCCTCCTTCCCCCTGACGTGGAGCAGACAATCAACAGTACCAGCGTCTTCTCATTCATACTGTACCCAAGTGAAAATGCAAAAGTGAGCCAAGCTGCACACAGCCGACTGCTCACAATGGTTCCCATTGTGAGGGAAGGCACAAAGTACATTCCTGGAATTCTCTTTTTTTTAAAGAAAGTTTTGGCTGCATTTGTGCCTCACGTAACAAATAAAGCAAGTTCATTCTGACCTCACTGTGAAAGAGTTTAATTTGGTCAAGTTTGGTTACGGTTAACACAGCCTTTTAGGAGCCCCATCTCGACACACCTGGTGCAGATGTGGACGTCTGGAGGTCTATCAGCTTCCCTGACCTCCCACATCTGACATCCACAACAGTACACTGCCCTGGCCTTCATACCCCACCCCCTTACACAGGATACAATATCAACACAATACAAAGTACACTACAAACTGCTGGAATCAATCTGACTGTCAATCAGAAACTTACCCTAATCCACTCCCCACCAATCAGCGGCTTCCTAAAAAAATCCACTTCTCCGAATGGAACGTTATTGATTTGGGAAAGCAAACCCGCGCTGGATTTTTATCCTTTCCGGTCGGGTGTTGCTCCTCCCCCTCCTCCTCTTCCAACGGCTCCTGTGGGCCTCACGATGTGTGGTGCTTTTACAGTGACTACACCACTGCTTGCGTTGCCATGCTCTGGCTTTATGTCCTTTTAGGCCACACCTGAAGCACACAATGTCCGCGTTCTCCACACCCCGGTCACTTGCACTTGTCGTGGCGCGTCTCACACTCGGTTGCACACGCGCCTTCATGACATTGCCGTCGGATGCTGCTGCACGCATCTTTTCCGTGTCTTCGTAGCTCCGTAGATTAGTTTGAAATTCGGCAAAAGGCATTGCCTGCTCACTTTGCGTGACATGGATAGCAAATGGTTTGAAAGATTCAGGCAGTCCCTTCAGAATCATTGCAACTAACAGTCCGTCACTCAAAACCTCACCAGCGTTTCTCAATGCAGTGATGGCTGTCTCTGCCCGTATAATATATTCAGTTGCACTCTCGCTGCTCAACTTTTGAAGTGAAGTCAGTTCTGACTACAGGCGTATTATACGTGGCTTTCCCTTACCCGCTTAATAATCTCTCAAAATAGTTAGCGCTTTCCGCCCATTGTCCGCTGCTTCTCGCATTACCAGCGACAAAGTTTTGTCATCCAGAAACTGGATTAGCTCAGCATATGCCTCTGCATTTTTGGCCTCGTCTCCTTCTTCATCGTCGGTAGGCTCTTCCAAGATGGTATCCTTTAGCCCTTGCATCCGAAGATGGCCCAAAGATTTCGTCTCCCACATCTCATAGTTCTTTTCATCTCCGTCAAAAACTAGCCAAGACCAGTGGCTACTCGACTCGGCGCTCCGTCTACTCGTGGTGCTAGCATAGCATGTTAACTCTCACCGGACACGCGGTGCGTCGCGACGTTTCTCTCGGTGGTAAATTCCTGGATAACTGTCTCTAGGTACCTCTGGGTAACTCTAGGTAACTCTGGGCCCATAACCTGTTAGCGGACGTGAATTGTGCAGCGGCTCTTGCTGCCTACCCAGTGGTAGACCGGCGATAATTCCAGAGGAGTAAAAACACAGTGGGGCATCAGTCTTGCTCAAACTGGAAAAAAACCTTTATTGACACACATGTGCTTGACACGTCAATAACAGCACCTCTCATCGGCTGTTATCATTGCCAGTTATTTACTACCTGCATCAAGTTTGTCTGAGTAACAATACAACATTAAGATTAACTTCTTTACAATTGAGAGTATATATTTTCATATATGTCAACAGTCATCCCTCTTTTTAACAGGAAATCCATAGACTCCCACATCTCATAGTTCTTTTCATCTCCGTCAAAAACTAGCCAAGACCAGTGGCTACTCGACTCGGCGCTCCGTCTACTCGTGGTGCTAGCATAGCATGTTAACTCTCACCGGACACGCGGTACGTCGCGACGTTTCTCTCGGTGGTAAATTCCTAGATAACTGTCTCTAGGTACCTCTGGGTAACTCTAGGTAACTCTGGGCCCATAACCTGTTAGCGGACGTGAATTGTGCAGCGACTCTTGCAGCCTACCCAGTGGTAGACCGGCGATAATTCCAGAGGAGTAAAAACACAGCGGGGCATCAGTCTTGCTCAAACTGGAAAAAAACCTTTATTGACACACATGTGCTTGACACGTCAATAACAGCACCTCTCATCGGCTGTTATCATTGCCAGTTATTTACTACCTGCATCAAGTTTGTCTGAGGAACAATACAACATTAAGATTAACTTCTTTACAATTGAGAGTATATTTTCATATATGTCAACAGTCATCCCTCTTTTTAACAGGAAATCCATAGACTGAGAACAAAGGACATTTCACAGGTAACCTTTGATCAAAGGGCTCAGATGCAAATCGAGTGGGCAGGAAACAAGATAATATGTGGAGTGTAGAGTGGGGGGGGGGTGTGGGTTGGTGGTGAGGGGGAAACAAACAGAGAATGGCAACGTTTTCAGGACAGTTTGAGCAGAAGTACACCAAGCTCAAATCAGCCATCATTACATTTCCAACAAAGGCGCTGCATATTAATTCACCACCATTCGTGCAATCCTGTTTATAACAGGAAATAAACGGACTGAAAATCAAGTACTTTTCATATCGGGCACCGGTAACATTTTGTGAATGGCCATAGATGCTAATTAAGCCACAGATGAAAACCAGAATCAATGGGAGATAGTGGAGTGGGGAGAGAGGGAGGCAAAGAGAGTTGTCAAGGTAGTTTGAATTTCTGGACATTGCGGTTGTAATGGAAACATTCCACTGGTCAAATCTCCCCTGTGCTGTTATCATGTTTATAATGGCAGCTCAATGAGAACAAGGCATCGGTCAGGCAGTCAGTCAATGTTATTTGTATCGCACATTTAAAAATAACTCATGTTAACCAAAGTGCTTTACATCAGTGCAGATACTAATGTGCTCCATACATTGGTACACACACCTAACAATACATACATACACTGTTTACAGCATGAAAGCAAAGAATGAAAGAATGGGTCGAATGGGCTTGCATTCACCGCAATTTAGAATGATGAGAGGGGATCGAATAGAAACATTTAACATTCTTAAAGGTTTGGACAGGCAAGTTGCAGGAAAAATGTTCCCGATATTTGGGAGTCCAGAGCCAGGGGTCACAGTTTAAGAATAAGCGGTAGATCATTGAGGACTGAGATGTGGAAAAACGTTTTCACCCAGAGAGTTGTGAATCTGTGAATCTGTGGGATTCTCTGCCACAGAAGGCAGTGGAGGCCAATTCACTGGATGTTTTCAAGAGATAGTTAGATTTAGCTCTTTGGGTTAAAGGAATAAAGGGATAGTCAAGTCAAGAGAGTTTATTATCATGTGCCAGATAGGACAATAAACTCTCTTGTGCGCATGCGCCGAACTGAGAGGCTGCAATTCCTTGTAGCTCCGAGTGTTGTTTCATGTTTTAGTGTTTAGAGTGCTTTGTAGTGCTTTGCTTAGTGTTTTGTTTAGTTTCAGAAACATATAAATTAGGTGCAGGAGTAGGCCATTCGGCCCTTCGAGCCTGCGCCGCCATTCAATATGATTATGGCTGATCATCCAACTCAGTATCCCGTACCTGCCTTCTCTCCATACCCTCTGATCCCCTTAGCCACAAGGACCACATCTAACTCCCTCTTAAATATAGCCAATGAACTGGCCTCAACTACCCTCTGTAGGACCTCCCCAACATCGGGAACAATCTTCCTGCATCCGGCCTGTCCAACCCCTTAAGAATCTTGTAAGTTTCTATAAGATCCCCTCTCAATCTCCTAAATTCTAGACAGTATAAACCGAGTCTCTGCAGTCTTTGTTCATAAGACAGTCCTGACATCCCAGGAATCAGTCTGGTGAACCTTCTCTGCACTCCCTCTATGGCAGTAATGACCTTCCTCAGATTTGGAGACCAGAACTGTACGCAATACTCCAGGTGTGGTCTCACCAAGACCCTATACAACTGAAGTAGAACCTCCCTACTCCTATACTCAAATCATTTTGCTATGAAAGCTAACATACCATTCGCTTTCTTCACTGCCTGCTGTACCTGCATGCCTACTTTCAATGACTGCTGTACCATGACACCCAGGTCGCGCTGCATCTCCCCTTTTCCTAATCGGCCACCATTTAGATAATAGTCTGCTTTCCTATTTTTGCCACCAAAGTGGACAACCTCACATTTATCCACATTATACTGCATCTGCCAAACATTTGCCCACTCACCCAGCCCATCCAAGTCACCTTGCAGTCTCCTAGCATCCTCCTCACAGCTAACACTGCCCCCCCAGCTTAGTGTTATCCGCAAGCTTGGAGATATTGCCTTCAATTCCCTAATCCAGATCATTAATGTATATTGTAAATAGCTGGGGTCCCAGCACTGAGCCTTGCGGTACCCCACTAGTCACTGCCTGCCATTATGAAAACGACCCGTTTACCCCTACTCTTTGCTTCTAGGTCTCCAGGATTCCAGCTGGCCTAGGCCACCTCCAGACCTCCAGGATGGCCTATGTTACGCTAACACAGGTCCAGGAAATGCTATACTCACAGAAAGATCACTTCGCTGAGCTCCTTCAACAACAGCATAACTTTAAAGACTTCATTAAACTCATCCTGGACAGCTCGAACAAACGGATAGATGAGCTTACAAGAGAAAACCAAGAACTTAAAATGAGTCTCCAGTACACTCAAAATGAAGTTGACACTCTCAAATCCAATTACAGCAATCATTCTACTGAATTGAAAGCACTGCAGACGGAGCGGCTCAAAGACTGTGAGGGGCGTCTCTCCACAGATGCAAAGATGGAATACCTTGAGGGCCAATCTAGAAGGAATAATTTGGTCTTTGAGGGTGTACCTGAATCATCTAATGAGACGTGGGCTGAGTCGGAGGATAAAGTCCGTAAACTACTGGTGGAAAATCTGAAAATGGGTCAACAGCACGCCATAGAGATGGAGCGTGTACACCGTACAGCCAAACCAGCTCAGAATGGCAGATCCAGACCAGTGGTGGTTAAGTTCCTCCGATACAAGGATAAGCAGGCGGTCCTCGCAAAGGCCAAATTCCTCAAAGGTACAGCCATTTTCATCAATGAAGATTTCACTGAAGCAGTTCGCCAAAAGCGGAAGGAGCTGCTCCCAGCAATGCATGCAGCACGGGATCGCGGGGACACTGCTTACTTAAGGCACGACAGTCTTATTGTCCATCCTGCCAACCAACGCAAAGCATCAAGTGAGACAGTAGCCTAGTCTGCTCCCTGCCGGACTGGTCAGTGTTGGATGCTGCTGCATTACGTTTTTTAAACTCTTCTTTATGGATTTGAACTCTTTAAGCTCACTCGCAGATAATGTTCAAACTCAGGACAATTCTATAGCCTCTAATCCTTTCATCACATGTAATACTGATAATGATGACAGGCATGATGAACTCTATAATCCTGATATGAACTGTGGTGGCTTGAAGAATGCTAATGGATCATGTCAATATTACTCTGACGATCAGTTCATCAATTTGTTACAGACCTCCAGATTCTGATTCCGTCACATTTATTGATGCCCTCTGTCTGACGCTAGAAATGATAACCAAAGAACGTAAAATGTGTTTTCTGCTTGGAGACTTAAACATCAACCTCCTTAAAAGCGATTCACCTCTCTCGACAGATGTCCTTAATGTTCTCTTTTCAACTCACTTTTATCCATTGATACATAAACCGACGAGAATAACCAGCACCTCAGCTTCACTCATTGATAACATCTTGGCAATCTGTCTGGATTACAAAATGTCTTCTGGTTTATTGTTAACTGATATCTCTGATCATCTCCCTATATTCCAAATTGTACATATCAACTCAAACAGAATAAGTAAAAGCAATAGCTGTGATCATAAGGGAACAGAATATCGCAAATATACCAATAGAAATATGGAAGCTTTTAAATGTGTAATTGCTGGACAATCATGGGATGAGGTTCTTAGGCTGCAAGATGTCAATGAAGCCTATCAGGCATTCCTTTCCCTTATTAATACCTCTTTGGAGAAATGCTTTCCCTTAATTTCTACCAAGATTAAGAAAGCTGCCTCATTTGACAAACCCTGGTTTGCGAAAGAATTGAAGAAACACATTTTGATTAAAAATAAACTATACAAGAAATCTATTTTGTATCCCACATCATTCAATGTGGGATCATATAAAGTTTACAAAAATAATCTTACTCACTATTTAAGGTACAGAGCAGATTTTCTAGAATGTTGCCTAGGTTTCAACAGCTAAGTGACAGAGATAGGTTGAATCATAGGTCTTTATTCTCTGGAGCGCAGAAGGTTAAGGGGGGACTTGATAGAGGTCTTCAAAATGATGAGAGGGATAGACAGAGTTGATGTGGACAAGCTTTTCCCTTTGAGAATAGGGAAGATTCAATCAAGAGGACATGACATTAGAATTAAGGGACAGAAGTTTAGGGGTAACATGAGGGGGAACTTCTTTACTCAGAGAGTTGTAGCGGTGTCGAATGAGCATCCAGTGGAAGTGGTGGCGGCAGGTTCGTTGGTATCATTTAAAAATAAATTGGATAGGCATATGGATGAGAAGGGTATGGAGGGTTACGGTTTGAGTGCAGGCAGGTGGGACTATGGGGAAAAAAGTTGTTCGGCACGGACTTGAAGGGCCGAGACGGCCTGTTTCCGTGCTGTAATTGTTATATGGTTATATGGTTATAAGGCAAGTAAAAATGAAATACTTTACTGATAAATTAATGCAAGCGTCAAATGACATCAAAACAACTTGGAACCTCATCAAACAAGTGCCAAATCGTAAGAAAGCCCCACCTGCTGTGCTCACAGAGATGTTAGGGAGAGATGGTGCTATTCATAACGCAAATGAGATAGTTGATGGTTTTAATGATTTTTTTGTCAACGTTGTGTCCTCCTTGGCTTCAACCATTAAGGACTCCCATGTAGACCCTTGTAAATTGATTAACGGTCAATTCTCTACTTTGTCCCCCTTGTCCCAAAGAAGTCTACAACATAATTGTGAGTCTAAATAACTCTGCAGAAGGCCATGATGGAGTTACAACCGCTCTCTTAAAAAAAAGTTATTGATCATATTACTGAGCCACTAGCACATATTTTTTTATTTATCTCTCCAATCTGGTGCATTCCTCTTGATTTAAAGATTGCCAAAGTCATACCCATCTATAAATCAGGTGACCCTAAATAATTTGGTAATTACCGCCCAATATCTATTCTCCCCTGTCTCTCAAAAACCATAGAAAGACTAGTGTACACAAGAATCCTAAACTATCTAACTGTTAATAATATTTTGTATAACCATTAATTTGGCTTTAGGAAGAAGTACTCTACGGAGCATGCATTATTGCAACTTATTAATAACATCCCTACTGCTCTAGATGAAAATAAATTTGTTCTTGGTGTCTTTCTAGATCTATCCTAGGCGTTTTATACAGTCAACCATTCAATCTTAATCTGTAAACTCAATAGATATGGGGTAAAGGATGTAGCGCTTCTATGGTTAACCAACTAATTAGCAAATAGAGTGCAATTTATCTATCTAAATGGAAACTCATCCAATAAATTGTGAATTCACTGTGGGGTACCACAAGGCTCCATCCTTGCTCCTTTACTATTCTTGATCTATATAAATGACTTATCCTATACCTGTAGAGTACTTCTTCCTATCCTGTTTGCCGATGACACCAATTTTATAGCTTCACATAGTGATCTAAAATCATTGGTGTAATTACTTAATGAAGACATGTCTCGTGTCTCTAAGTGGTTTGAAGTGAACAGGCTTTCTCTCAATATCTAAAAATGCAATTACATGATCTTCTGCAATAAAAACATTTTTTTCTCAAAGACAAATCTAATTTTTTTTAATCAATGGACATGGAACTCCTGAAGTAACATATACAACATTTTTAGGAGTAGCCGTTGATCAAAATTTAACTTGGAAAGAACATATCAATATTGTCTGCAGAAGATCAATGAAAATGCTTGGTATTCTGAGAAAGGTTTGTGCATTTATTCACCCGTCTTCCCATCTAACAATATATTGCAGTTTGATTTTTCCTTATTTCAATTATTGTAATATTGTTTGGGGTTCTAGCAATCCTTCCTATCTTTCTAAGCTACTCATCACACAGAAGAAATTTATGAGATTAATTTCTCACTCAAATTCACCTTCTGCCTCTCTTTTCAAGAAGTACGCAATTTTGTATGTAGATAAACAGAATGCATTCCAAATATGTATTTTTATTTTCAAATATCTTAAACGTAAACATGATTTGCCTGTTTCTCTTCATGATCTTTTCACCCTTTCTTCTAATATTCACCATTACACAACCAGAAGAATAAATTATCTTCATCATCCGTTTTGTCGAACATCCAAACATCAACATTGCATTACTTTTAAAGGTCCTAAATTTTGGAATACCCTGCCTCTGTCATTAAAGTCTCACACCTCCTTAGCCACCTTTAAGATTGAGCTTAAAACGTTTCTCATCATGTCCTGAGTTCTGATCTCCAGCTTTTTGTACTGCTATTTATGAGCTCAAATTACTCCTGTTGATTCTTATCTCATACTATACCTTATTATTTTATGGATTTTCATATTCTTAATTTCATATTTTTAATTTTCATTCTAAAACTGTATTATTGTTTATTATTGTCTTTTTTATTTCTCCAACCCCCTGATTCACCATTAACGCTCATTTTTAGAAGGGAGCGGACTTTGTATAAGCCCTCTGGGCTTCCCTTCCCTCCCAGCACTGTATGGTATTATAAATTGATCGCTTGTCTTCTTGGTGCAAAAAAAGAGGTGGTAGAGGCGCATAGAGGCGGTAGAGCGGGGTAGAGGGGGGTAGATGGCGGTAGAGGATGTAGAGGCGGTAGAGCGTGGTAGAGGGGGGTAGAGGGGGGTAGAGGGCTGTAGAGGGGGTAGAGGGGGTAGAGGGGATAGAGGCGGATAGAGGGGTAGAGGGGGTAGAGGGGTTTGCGGGGGTAGAGGGGGTAGAGGGGGAAGAGGTGGTAGAGGCGGATAGAGGCAGTCCAGCGGCGTAGAAGGTAAATGGTAGGGAATTGAGGAATGCTGTGGAACAGAGGAATCTAGGAATGACTGTGCATAGTTCCCTGCAGGTGGAATCGCATGTAGACAGGGAGGTAAAGAAAGCCTTTGATGTGCTGGCCTTTATAAATCAGAGCATTGAATATAGGAGTAGTGAAGTTAAATGTTGTACAAGGCATCGGTGAGACCAATTCTGGAGTATGGTGTACAATTTTGATCGCCGAATTATAGGAAGGATGTCAACAAAATACAAAGAGTACAGAGGAGATTTATTAGAATGTTGCCTGGGTTCCAGCAACTAAGTTACAGAGAAAGGTTGAACAAGTTAGGTCTTTATTCTTTGGAGCACAGAAGGTTAAGGGGCGACTTGATTGAGGTCTTTAAAATGATGAAAGGGATAGACAGAGTTGACGTGGATAAGCTTTTCCCATTG
>CAUPSL010000832.1:0-75000 GCA_963514005.1 Raja brachyura | reverse complement strand
CTGACGGTAACATCAGGAGCCTGGGGTCTCTCGCCAATATCGCCAGTTGTGGAACTCCGACCAGCGCGGCCTGTTGGCTTCGGAAGCCGCGGCCTCCGGTAAGGCAGCGACCATTCCAGGCACCCCGTGCCGCTGAGGGGGTTCACCCGACTCCGGAGCACCATCATCCGGCGAAGATGGCCCTGTAACATCGGCGCCCGTAGCGGCGACTGCGGAGGCCTCAATGCGCCCGACTATGGGTGGACATGGGGTTGGGGACTCGGCTTTGTGCCTTCCCTAATAATGGCAGCCATTGTGGGGAGATGTTTTTTAATATTTATTGTTAAATTATTCAATGTTGTGTCTTATCTTTAACTGTGTGCTGCATGGCAAGACAAATTTCACTACACCAATTGGTGTATGTGATAATAAATGTCCTTTGTCCTTTGACCTCCTCGCTGATGTTCCTTGATGTTCACCAGTGGTCGGGGCCTCCCGAGCCCTCCACTACGGGCTACGGGCGGCCAGATGTTCAGGCCCTCTCGCCGGGAACGATGGAACCCCGACGTCGAAAGGTAGAACATCCTCAGCTGCCTGGATCTCTGAATCGGCCACCATCCACCAGAGTCAGTGGCTCCCGATGTCCACAGGCCGCGCTGGGCGGAGATTCAACGCTGGCGGCACTCGGTGAAGAGTCCAGGACTCCACGATGTTAAAGTCAGCGCCGCCCGCGTTGGGGACTCCGCGAACCACAGCTCTGCGATGTCGATGCAGAAGGCCCAACACTCCAGAGCTCCAAACGGCGATCCCAGGTGAGGCATGGCCCGCTCCGCGATGTAACCTGTGTTGCCGCTGCCGAAGCTCTGGTCCGGTCCCCGGTCTCCGGCAGGAAAGGCCCCGCCAATCCAGCTGGTAGGCCGCGAGGAGGTGGGGGGCGAGAACGCGGCTCGGGTAATAGTCGCATCCTCGCCAGGAAGTGACTGGAGGACGGTTTCCCCCTTACCCTACCTCCTTCCCCCCCACAAAACACACACAAAAAACTAAAGAACATACTTTAAACAGAACAAAAAATAAAAAAAGATACCAGGATGAAGGCTGAGGCAGCCAGCAACAACGCCACTGGATGCCATGTAATGGATTCATTCCACAATGAGTTCAGTTCAGTTCAGTAACAACACACACACATCCGCGGACACTGGTTCAGGAGATCGATCCAATTATTGACCAACGGTGGAATCCGACTGTGACAGACTCCACAGTGAGACACAGTGTCCACAGCAGCCGGTGTTCACTCTGATCAATAACTCCGTCACAGTGAACTTCACAATGTGAACCCCTCTCTCCCAGTCACACCGCCCCGGAAAGCAAGAACAACATTCTAGTGGCTCCCGGCAGCAGTCAGATAAAAAGAGGGTTAGTTTCAGCTGTCTGAAAATAAGAAAAATCACAATTCAAAAATATTTCTCTGAGAGGATTTATATTTCCTCACATATTCTTGTACAACGATCAACAGTTGGGAACTTGTAACATGAACAGAATCAGGTCAACATCAGTTAACACACGGAATTATAAAACTTGAATTGTTCTGCTCACTTACCAGGGATTCCAACGGCAGCAATGATCACGTACAGGATTTTCTCCACGTCGAGATATTCCCACAGCTTTTCCCACATTTTCTCTGCCCAGCGACGTGTCCCCGTGAGCTACCGGTAATGTCTCGGGATGAAATGCTGGGGCAGAACATTCCTGGAAATTTTATACCATTTTCCGTCTCCACCGGGACAGTGAAGTTTCAACAGAGTTTAAAAATAGAGATTTAGAAATGATTCACAAACAGATGACATCAGCCGAGTGAGTGAAATCCCTGCTGAGACAGGCAGTGATTTAATCAGGGAATTGATTGAGAAACTCCAAAGACTGGGATTGTGGCGATAGATACTGAGGGATGGAAATTGGGAGCGGCGGGCGGCATTGTTCCAGCAAAGGGGATATTGTTTCAAACTCCATGAGATCCAGCTCTCCAACACATGTTGTTTGTCTGATTCCATTCAATCCGTTTCACTCAGCAAGGCAATGCCAAATTCCACGGACCCTCTGAAGGGATTCTGGTGCCCAGTTTGAAGGTGGACTGGATTGGGCGACCTTTGTCCACAGGCTGAGGAATTTGTTCAACAGATCGCCTCTGATTTAAACCACCCCCTCCTCTCTGCTTCACCACTCAATATGATCGCGGCTTAACTGACTGACTGTGACCCCAACCCCACACTCCAGGCGACCCCGGTATCCATTCACTCGTTGCTTGCCTGAAGTAGATCTGACTTTGCCTGCGACAATATCATTCGCTGCCTTCACCACCTTCTGTGGAGGAACGACCCAGACTCACAAAGACACTCATAGAACAACCTGTCTTCCCTTACCCCTCCCTCCCCTCTAACTCGCACTGCATCTCTCCCTCCGTTTCTCTGTATCTCTCTGACCCTTCCCTCTCTCCCTTTTACCAACCCACTCGCTCCGAACTCTTCTCCATCTCCCCACACTACATTTAACAGTCTACTCTCCCTCCACCTCTTCAACTTTCGTCTTCTCCGCTATCTCTCCCTTTCATCTTTATACTCCCTATCTGTGTCTTCATTCCCGCAACTCTCCTCCTGCTCGCCCTCACCTCGCTCTCCATCGCATTTCTTGAGAAGTGCGGTTAAAACGGTGAGCCACCATGGGATGTAACCGCTGACCATACAACCCTTCCCTCACACTCCAGCAGCACTTCCAGGTGAGACAGATGTTCACCAGCACCTCCTCTAATCTCATGTGTTGCATACGGTGTTCCAGATATGGCCTCCTTTACATCGGCGTGGTCGAGCGTAGACTCGGCGAACGCTACGTCGAACACTTACTCTCGTTCTGCCAAGGCCTGCCGGATCTCCCCGTTGCTAACCATTGTAACTGCCCTTCCCACACTGACCTTTCTGCCCTGGGCCTCCTCCATTGCCAGAGTGAGGCTACATGCAAACTGAATGACAGCCACTTCATATTCCGCTTTGGTACCTTGCAAACTAATGGTATAAACATTGAATTGTCCAATGTTAGGAAGCTATCGTGGAAATTCCCGCTTTCCCCTTGCTCTTCCCCGTGTCTCAAACGGACTGCCACCCACTCATCTCCTCTACCCCCCCCCCCACCGATATTCCTTCCCCTCTCTTTATAATTCCATCCTCTTCAATCTTTATCTCACCCCTGATATAGTTGAATCTCAGGTATCAACCACATGACTGTAAAAACCCTATTAATCTGCATCCGCCCATCATTCAACTCACTTTTTCCTGCCTCCCTCTCTTCCAGCCTTCTCCCCCTTCCTGGCACACGCAGTCTGAAGAAGAGTCCCGAACAGAAACGTCACCTATTCATGTTCTGAGAAGGCACAGGTAGATCGGCATGTCGCCTACAACTCTCACCAACTTCTACAGTTGCGCCATACAAGGTCTTTCATCAAAAACCATCGCAGCTTGGTTTGGGAACTCTCCATCTGGAAAGCTCCGTGAAGCTGGACAGGTCGCTCATATTTCGTCAATACAACCTGGCTGATCTCCGCGAAAAGTTCATGGCATGTAGCGGCCCCATCCGACGCCTGGCAGGAACACGTTGGGCACCCAATCCATCAACTCTACGCACCTGTGCCTTAGCTCTTGTGTGTGCCCCAGGCTGAGTACTGCACATCCGTATGTAGTAGAAGCAGACATACTAGCCTAGTAGACACGAGCCTGAACAGCTCCTTTCGAACCTTCAGCCTACTCCAGTCGAGCAGCTCCCTATACTCGCAGTCATTCCGCCTACAGGGATCCGAAGGCAAGCAGCAACTCTGACACTCTCTCGTCATGCCATGGACCCAGATCACCTCCTCCATCAGGCTATCAGCAGAGAGCAGAACCCACGGGTGAAGTCCCGTCACCCCTTTGCTCCACATGGAAAACAACTCCTAGCATCCATCCAGCCAACTGAGACAAAAGCACACTGGATAGCCACCAAGTGGTCACATGAGTGGAAGGCAACCTCATCTCCATTACACAGCCACACCCCTTCACCTGATAAAAAGCTGTCCAGGGTCTGAGCTCCCCAGAGGAGCTTGGGTGAACCTCAACAGACTTGGTACTGGAGTTGGGCGTTTCAATGCCAGCATGTGGAGATGGGGGCTCCGCTAGAGCCCAGCCTGTGAATGTGGAGCAGAACAACAGGCAGCCAACCATGTCATCTCTGTGTGCCCGCTCCACCACCCACCAAATGCAGCTCCTTCAGGGCCTGGCAGACATTGACGCCAACAGGGACGACAACCTGGCTGCTCAACACCGGCTCGAGATCTAACTATTCCTTTGGTTTATGTTTCAATCGCAAGAAGAAGAAGCTCCATCCAAGACAGTGAGTAATTGCAGCAAATTGGGAACGTAATCCAGACGATGGCACAAACTAATCTCCCTTCCATTCGCTCAATTTATACCGCACGCTGCCTCGGCAAGACCAGCTGCAACATCAACCATTCTCACCCTGGTCATTCCTTCTTCTCCCCTCTCCCATCAGGCAAAAGATAGAGATGTGTGAAAACGCACACCTCCAGATTCAAGGACAGTTTCTTCCCCGCTGTTATCAGGCAACGGAATCATCCAATCACAACCAGTGTTGAACTACTATCTACCTCTTTGGTGACCCTCGGCCGATCCTTGATGGGACTTTCCTGGCATTACCTTGCACCAAACGTCATCCCCTTATCATGTATCAATACACTGTAAATAGCCCCATTGTAATAATTTGTTTTCTTTCCGCAGCAAAAGCATTTCATTGTACCTCGGTACACGTGACAATAAACTAAACCCAACTGAAAAACGCAACTAAACTTCTCCAGAGATGCATCCTGACTCCAATTGGTTATTGTGTGTGTGTGTGTGTGTGTGTGTGTGTGTGTGTGTGTGTGTGTGTGTGTGTGTGTGTGTGTGTGTGTGTGTGTGCGTGTGTGTGTGTGTGTGTGTGTGTGTGTATGTGTGTGTGCGTGTGTGTGTGTGTGTGTGTGTGTGTGTGTGTGTGTGTGTGTGTGTGTGTGTGTGTGTGTGTGTGTGTGTGTGTGTGTGTGTATGTGTGTGTGTGTGTGTGTGTGTGTGTGTGTGTGTGTGTGACACTATGAGAATGCCTGTCCATGCATGGGTGTGTTCAAGTGAATTTAAGTGTGAATGTGTGAGATTGTGCAAATCAGTTGGTGTGTGTGTGTGTGTGTGTGTGTGTGTGTGTGTGTGTGTGTGTGTGTGTGTGTGTGTGTGTGTGTGTGTGTGTGTGTGTGTGTGTGTGTGTGTGTGTGTGTGTGTGTGTGTGTGTGTGTGTGTGTGTGTAAGTGCATGCGTACGCAAGAAATTCAATGATTCAATGGTACTTTATTGTCACGTATACCCAGGTGCAGTGAAATACTTAGTTTTGCAGATAACCAGGTAAAATCATGTAGCAGACCTCACCTAGGCCGTACACAAGTCTCGCCACATTTTGGCGCCGAAAAAGTTACAAACTTTAGCCGAATATTTCTATCTCCTGCCTGCCGCCGCACCTTCGTTCTCGGCGGCCTTTCTCGCTCTCCGGCGGGTCACTTCGCTCTCTGCCATTGCTCGCGGCACCATCCTCGCTACCGAGGTGCGGCTCCCATCGCTGGCCGCGGTGGGCGAGTAGTGCCTACCGGGCCGAATGACGGGCGGCACTGCTAACCGGGGACATTCCAGGCTGCGCTGCGTTGCGCAGCTATCCCCGCGAACACCCCGGAATCCTTATGATTCACAAAACGTGCAAGTGTGCGCCTACGTGTGTGAATGCGGCAGAGTTTTTAAGAGTGACTGTATGTGTTGGTGTTTGTGTCTGAGTGAGTGTGATAGCATACTAGACTAAGTGGACCTTTTGGGTCACATGTTCATACGGGAGGGCTGGTCACCCAACGCATTATTCCACTCTCCACCAATTCCAATATTGGTGTCCAGTGGGGGGCTTCCTGGAGCGCTAGTATGGGTGTTGTGGGCCGAAAAGACTGTTTTCCAGAGGGCAAGTGCGGACATTGTGAGCCGAATGGATTCTTGGACTCGCAGATCAGCTGGTGATCTGGCAGTTCAGTCACTCATGGTTGGTGGGCTGGCGGTTCAGTCACTCACGGCTGGTGGGCTGGCAGTTCAGTCACTCACGGCTGGTGGGATGGCAGTTCACTTACTCACGGCTGGTGGGCTGGCAGTTCAGTCACTCACGGCTCGTGGGCTGGCAGCTCAGTTACTCACGGCTGTTGGGCTGGCAGCTCAAGCACACACGGCTGGTGGATTCACATACACCCACACCCTCCAGCACACACATCCTCCAACACACACACACACACACACCAATGTCCATCACACATACACCCTACGTCACACACACATATCTACACCACACACACACCCTGCATCACACACACACCCTCCATCACGCACACACACCCTCCATCTCACACACACGCCATCACGCACACACACACTCACATACATTCACACACACTCACACTTACACACTCACACACACGCACACAAACACACACGCACACACGGGACATATATATGACAGTAAAACTGTCTTTAATGTAGTCTCGCGGCTGAGCGCGGCGTTTGGACTGAGCGGGTTGGTAGTACACTCACTCACGGCTGGTGGGGTGGCAATTCACTCACTCACGGCTGGTGGGCTCACACACACGCACACCCTCCGGCACACACACCTTCCATCACACACACACAGACACACACACGCACTACATCACACACACCACCCACCATCATACACACACACCCTTCATCGAACGCAACCTCCATCACACACGCACACGCACACAACCCTCCATCTCACACACACTTGCCATCTCACACATACACCCTCCATCTCACACACACCCTCCATCTCACACACACACACACACTCCATCTCTCACACACTCCCTCCCTCCACCACTCACACCCTCCATCATTCAAGCCCTCCATCACTCACACACTCACACACTCACTCTCACACACACACACACACGGGACATATATATGACAGTAAAACTCTCTTGAATCTATTCATGCGGCTGAGCGCGGCCTTTGCACTGAGAGGGCCTTCCGCAATGAGCGCGACCGCCTGACTGCGGGGGACCTCCTGAATGAGCGGGACATCTGGGATCAGCGCGACGTCAGCACTGATGTGGACTTCCGGAATGAGCGCGACCTCTGTACTCAGCACTGCAGAGTCTCACAGTTCTGTTACTCACGGCGTGGACTCACCGATTCATCAGCACGGAGCAGGTTCACATGTCAACCAGTATGGTGCACACTCCATGTTCAGTTCAACCATGGCGCAGACCCGCAGTTCAGTTCACTCACGGCGTAGACTCACAGTTCCGTTCACTCACGGCATAGACTCACAGTTCAGTCAGCACGGTGCAGACTCAGAGTTCATTTCACTCACGGCGCAGACAGACAGTTCACTCACTCACGGCGTAGGCTCACAGTTCAATCAGCACCGTGCAGACTCACAGTTCAGTTTACACGTGGCGTAGACTCATAGTTCTGGACTCAACTCTCACTCACGGTCTTCCGGGGTGACTGGCTCGCGTCCGGCATCCGAGGATTTATTCTCCTGGCCCCCGGATGGGGCGTTTCCTTCATCATGGTGACAGACAGGCGAGAAGACCAATCTGCTGATCTCACGATTATTTAAACATTCATTTATTTTGTATTATTTCAGCGATTGGAACGCAACTTGGGGCGCTTGGAGCGGAGGTGAATGATGAGTAAGATGGAGGAAAGATTCTTGGCGATATAGGGTAGCGTTTTTGCGAAAACGTATTTAAAACGTAGATCGGAAGTGGTCAAGATGAGAGTTTTAGTAATAATATAGAAGATAGATGGATGGATGGATAGATAGATAGATAGATAGATAGATAGATAGATAGATAGATAGATAGATAGATAGATAGATAGATAGATAGATAGATAGATAGATAGATAGATAGATAGATAGATAGATAGATAGATAGATAGATAGATAGATAGATAGATAGATAGATAGATAGATAGATAGATAGATAGATAGATAGATAGATAGATAGATAGATAGATAGATCGATCGATCGATCGATCGATCGATCGATCGATCGATAGATAGATAGATAGATAGATAGATAGATAGATAGATAGATAGATAGATAGATAGATAGATAGATAGATAGATAGATAGATAGATAGATAGATAGATAGATAGATAGATAGATAGATAGATAGATAGATAGATAGATAGATAGATAGATAGATAGATAGATAGATAGATAGATAGATAGATAGATAGATAGATAGATAGATAGATAGATAGATAGATAGATAGATAGATAGATAGATAGATAGATAGATAGATAGATAGATAGATAGATAGATAGATAGATAGATAGATAGATAGATAGATAGATAGATAGATAGATAGATAGATAGATAGATAGATAGATAGATAGATAGATAGATAGATAGATAGATAGATAGATAGATAGATAGATAGATAGATAGATAGATAGATAGATAGATAGATAGATAGATAGATGTGGGCATGTGGGTTTGTGAGAATGTTTGAATATCTGATTATTGGATAGTGAGAAAGCATGTGAATGTATGAGTATATGATAGTGTTGAGTAAGTGATTGCCCGTGAGTGTGTTAGTGCGTGTGTGCGAATGAGTGCATGTCTCTTAGTGCTAGTACGTGTATATGTCGGGTAGTGTGAGTGCATGTGTATCGTTGTATGTGAGAACATGTCAGAGAGTATTTGAGTGCTTGTGATTTTATGTGTGAAGTTGTGTGCGTGTTCGGTTTGACGCGTGTGTGTGTGTGTGTGCGTGTGTGCGCGCGTGTGTGCGCGCGTGGGTGTGTGCTTGCGTGTGTGTATGTGCGTGTGTGTGTGTGCGTCTGTGTGTGTGTGTGTGTGTGTGTGTGTGTGTGTGTGTGTGTGTGTGTGTGTGTGTGTGTGTGTGTGTGTGTGTGTGTGTGTGTGTGTTTTTGTGTGTGTGTGTGTGCGTGTTTATGTGTGTTACACCCATGGGGTCGGGAGGGGAAGATAGATCAGACATGATTGAACGTGGAGTAGATTTGATGGACCGAATAGCTTAAATCTGCAGTAATCGCTGATGATCTTATGACTGTATTGAGTGTGTGTTTACGCTTTTGTGACAGCATGAGTGTGTATACGATGAGTGTGAGTGCACAACCATCTCCGTGTGTGACAGTGCGAGAGTGTATTTTAGTGTTAGTGGTGCAAACGTTTGCAAGAGTATGAGTGAGTGTGTGAAAGTGTGTGTGTGTGCGTGTGTGCGCGTATGTGTGTGTGTGTGTGTGTGGCGTGAGTGTGTGTTGGTTTTTGAAAAAGTATATGACGTTGCGACGAACTGTGCAAGCATGTGTGCGTTTCGTGAGGATACGAGAGTGTGTGAGCGAGTGAGGGTACGTGAATAGTGGGTACGTATGGGTTAGCATTCATAGCGAAAGGATTTGAGTATAGGAGCAGGGAGGATCTACTGCAGTTGTACAGGGTTTTGGCGAGGCCACACCTGGAGTATTGCGTACAGTTTTGGTCTCCAAATCTGAGGAAAGTCATCCTTGCCATAGAGGGGGTACAGAGAAGATTCACCAGACTGATTCCTGGGATGTCAGGACTTTCATATGAGGAAAGATTGGATAGACTCGGCTTGTACTCGCTGGAATGTAGAAGACTGAGGGGGGATCTTATAGAAACTTACAAAATTCTTAAGGGGTTGGACAAGCTAGATGCTGGAAGATTGTTCCCGATTGTGGGGGAGTCCAGAACAAGGGGTCACAGTCTATGGATAAGGGGGAATTCCTTTAGGACCGAGATGAGGAAAACATTATTTACGCAGAGAGTGGTGAGTCTCTGGAATTCTCTGCCACAGAAGGTAGTTGAGGCCAGTTCATTGGCTATATTTAAGAGGGCGTTAGATGTGGCACTTGTGGCTAAAGGGATCAGGGGGTATGGAGAGAAGGCAGGTACGGAATACTGAGTTGGATGATCAGCCATGATCACATTGAATGGCGGTGCAGGCTCGAAGGGCCGAATGGCCTACTCCTGCACCTATTTTTCTATGTTTCTATGTTTCTATGTAAGTAACAAAAACTGCTGGAGAAACTCAACGGGTGAGACAGCATTTATGGAGAGAATGAATAGGTGATGTCTCGGGTCGGGAAACACGAAGACCCTTATTGAAGGAATATAAATAGGTGAATATGTAAGCGCCTCCGTGAGTAGGTGTGTCCACGGGTCTGTGTTTCGATGTGTCAGTGTCCGTGACTTTGAGTGCTTAGCTTTGTATGAGTAATGTTTGTGTATGTGTAAGAGTGCATTGCCGAGCGTAAGGGTGGGTAATTGTGTGAATTGTGTGAGTGTGTGAGATTGTGAGTGCCTGTGAGGGTGCGTTTGTGTGGAATATGCAATGAAGCAGTTTGGGGAAAGCACCAATGGAGTGACCCGCTGTTGGAATTATTGATGGAGTGACACACTGTGGGAGAGTGAGAGCGTGACACACAGTGGAGCAATACTGATGGACTGACACAAAGTGGGATAGTTCAGATGGAATATCACACTGTGTACTACTGATGGAGTGATAGTTAATCTGGATTGACAGTGTGGGGATAGTTAAGCTGGATTGACAGTGTGGGGATAGTTAAACTGGATTGACAGTGTGGGGATAGTTAAACTGGATTGACAGTGTGGGGATAGTTAAGCTGGATTGACAGTGTGGGGATAGTTAAACTGGATTGACAGTGTGGGGATAGTTAAGCCGGATTGACAGTGTGGGGATAGTTAAGGTGGATTGACAGTGTGGGGATAGTTAAGATGGATTGACAGTGTGGGGATAGTTAAGCCGGATTGACAGTGTGGGGATAGTTAAGGTGGATTGACAGTGTGGGGATAGTTAAGATGGATTGACAGTGTGGGGATAGTTAAGGTGGATTGACAGTGTGGGGATATTTAAACTGGATTGACAGTGTGGGGATAGTTAAGGTGGATTGACAGTGTGGGGATAGTTAAGATGGATTGACAGTGTGGGGATAGTTAAGCTGGATTGACAGTGTGGGGATAGTTAAGATGGATTGACAGTGTGGGGATAGTTAAACTGGATTGACAGTGTGGGGATAGTTAAGATGGATTGACAGTGTGGGGATAGTTAAGATGGATTGACAGTGTGGGGATATTTAAACTGGATTGACAGTGTGGGGATAGTTAAGATGGATTGACAGTGTGGGGATAGTTAAGCTGAATTGACAGTGTGGGGATAGTTAAGATGGATTGACACACTGTGGTGTAGTACTGGTGGAGTGGCACTCAACGCGGTGGCATTGATGGGATGCACACTGTGGGATAGTACTGATGGGTTGTCACACTGTTGTATATTACTGATGGACTGGCACACTGTGGTGCTGTACTGATGGAGTGACGCACTGAATGATAGTACTGATGGAATGACGCTCTGTGGTGTATTACTGCTGGACTGACGCACTGCGGGTTAGTACTGATGAATGACACACTGCGGGTGTTTTGAAGAAGTGAAATACTGTGGGGCAGTACTGATGGAGTGAATCACTATGGGGTAGTACTGATGGAGTGAATCACTATGGGGTAGTACTGATGGAGAGACACACTATTGGATGGTACTGATGGAATTACACACTGTGATGTTGTACATGTAGTGAAGCGCTGTGGGGGAGTACTGATAGAGTGACACACTATGGGGTAGCACTGATGGAATACACTGTGGGATAGTACTGATTGAGAGACACACTAATAGATGGTACTGATGGAATTACACACTGTGGTGTCGCACATGTAGTGAAACTCTCTGGGGGAGTTCGGGTACAGTGACACACTATGGGGTAGTATTGATACAGTGACACACTGTGGGATAGAACGGATGGAATGGCACACTTGTATAGTACTGGTGGAACAATATTGTTTGATGTTACTGATGGAGTGAATCACTGTGGGGTAGTGCTAATGTTATGGACACTAGGTGGGGTCGTACTGATGAAGAGACACATGGTGTGGTAGTACTAATGTTATGGACACACTGTGGGGTAGTACTGATGGAGAGACACGGTGGGGTAGTCAGGTTGGAGTTACAATTTATAGGATAGTACGATTGACGTGATACACTGTGGGATAGTACTGATGGAGTAACACACGATGGGGCAGTACTGATAACGTTAAACATGGTGTGGACGTGGTGATGGTGAGACTCACTGTGCATTAGTATTGATGGCGTGACACATTGTGCAGTCGCACTGATGAAATGACTCTCTGAAATACTGCTGATGAAGTGTCACGCTGTTGGATATTTCTGATGTAATGACACATTGTGGGGTTCTCCTGACGGAGTGACAGTGGGGAGTAGTACTGATGTAATAACACACTTTGTTGTAGTACGGACAGGGAGATACTCTATGGTGCAGTAGTCACGTAATGATAATTTTCGTACATTTGTTTAAACATTTTCCACTGTTCCACCCGCTTCTCTCTGAGCGTTAGATTGGGTGGTGGAGCCACGTGGATAGATGAATTGGCCTGCGCCGCCACTTCCATCCGTTAAACATCATAGGGTCCATTTTTTCCAAATATCCTCACTTTCACCTCTGCAACCATGTTTTGATATGTGTCTGCTTAAGATGTGTCTGCTCAAAACTAGCATATATTAGACGGAGAAAGATGGCTTCACACATACTCGTGTTTGGATCAAACGCAAAAATTATTTATTTCCAAGTTAAAGGTCACTGACCGGTTTGTATAATTATTTGCGCGAGGCTGAATGAGTACAGATCATATGCATAGATTACATGTATATTGTCACAAATGCTAATGGCATGTTGGCCTTCATAACATCAGGACTATCGGAGTATGTTTGCTTTGAAAATGCTTTGCTTTGATTTGCTTTGTGCTTTGCTTTGAAAATGCTAAAATGCGGTTTGGTTTGATATTGCAAATGTTTGAAAATGCAAAAGGTGGTTTGCTTTCAAAATGGAAAAGGTGGTTTGCTTAGAAAATGCAAAAGGTGGTTTGCTTAGAAAATGTAAAAGGTGGTTTGATTTGAGAATACAAAAGTGTTGCTTTGAAAATGGAAAAGATGGTTTGGTTTGAAAATACAAAAGGTTTGGTTTGAAAATGCAAAAAGTTTTCTTTGAAAATGAAAACAGTGGTTTGCTTTGAAAATACAAAAGGTGGGTTGCTTTGGAAATGTAAATGATGGTTTGATTTGAAAATGCAAAAGGTTTTTTGCTTTGAAAATGCAAAAGGTTTTTTTGCTTTGAAAATGCAAAAGGTCGTTTACTTTGAAAATGCAAAAGGTGGTTTGCTTTGAAAACGCAAAAATGCGGTTTTGTTGGAAAATGCAAATGTTGGTTTGTGTTACAAATGCAAACGTTGATTTGCTTTGATAATGCAAAAGGTTTGCGTTGAAAATGCAAAAGGTCGTTTGCTTTGAAAATGCAAAAGGTGTTATGCTATGAAAATGCAAAAGGTCGTTTGCTATAAAAATCCAAAAGGTTTGGTTTGAAAATGCAAAAGATTTCCTTTGAAATTGGAAATCTAGGTATGTTTTAAAAACGCAAAATATGTGGTTTGCTTTGAAAATGCAAATGATGGTTTGCTTTGAAAATGCAAAAGGTTGCTTGCTTTGAAAATGCAAAAGATTGTCTGCTATGAAAATGCAAAAGGTGGTTTGCTTTGAAAATTGAAACGCTGTTTTGGCTTAAAAATGCAAAAAGGTGATTTGCTATAAAACTGGACAATGTGGTTTGCTTTGTAAATGCAAAAATGAGGATTAGTTTAAAATTGCATATGTTGTTTTGGGTTAGAAATGCAAAATTTGGTTTCGTTTGAAAATGCAAAATGTTTGCTTTGAAAATGCAATATATTTTGCTTTGAAAATGCAAAATGGTGGTTTGTTTTGAAATTGCAAAAGGTTTGCTTTGACAATTCAAAATGTTTTCTTTGAAAATTGAAAAGGCGATAATCTTTGAAAATGCATAAGGTGGTTTGCTTTGAAAATGCAAATGGTGGTTTGCTTTGAAAATGGAAAGGGCGATAATCTTTGAAAATGCATAAGGTGGTTTGCTTTGAAAATGCAAATGGTGATTTGCTTTGAAAATGCTGAAGGTGGTTTGCATTGAAAATGCAAAAGCTGGTTTGCTTTCAGAGTGCAAAAGGTGGTTTGCTTTGAGTGTGCAAAAGGTGGTTTTCTTTGAAAATGCAAAAATGCGGTTTGGTTTGAAAATGCATGTGTTGGTTTGTGTTAGAAATGCAAAAGCTGATTTGGTTTGAAAATGCAAAATGTTTGCTTTGAAAATATAAAGGTTTGCTTTGAAAATGGGAAAGGTGGTTTCCTTTGAAAATCCAAAAGGTGGTTTGTTATAAAAATGCAAAAAGGTAGTTTGTTGTGAAAATGCAAAAGGTCGTTTGCTTTGAACATGCAAAAGGGGGGTTGCTTTGAAAATGCAAAGGTGGTTTGCTTTGAAAATGCAAAAGGTGGTTCGGTTTGAAAATGCAAAAGGATTGGTTTGAAAATGCAAAAGGTTTGGTTTGGAAAATGCAAAAGTTGTGATTTGAATATGTAAAAGGTTTGGTTTGAACATGCAAAAGATTTGCATTGAAAATGCAAAAGGTGGTTTGCATTGAAAATGCAAAAGGTTGTTTGCTTTGAAAAGGCAAACGGTGACTGCTTTGAAATTGCAAGAGGTGGCTTGCTTTGAGCATGCAAAGTGTTTGCTTTGAAAATGCAAAGGGGTTGCCTTGAAAATGCAAAAAATGGTTTGCTGTGAAAATGCAAAAGGTGGTTTGCTTTGAAAATGCAAAAGGTGGTTTGCTTTGAAATTGCAAAAGGTGGTTCGGTTTGAAAAAATCAAAAGCATTGGTTTGAAAATGCAATAGGTTTTTATTGCAACAGAGAGTGGTGAGTGTCTGGAATTCTCTGCCACAGAAGGTAGTTGAGGCCAGTTCATTGGCTATATTTAAGAGGGTGTTAGATGTGGCACTTGTGGCTAAAGGGATCAGGGGGTATGGAGAGAAGGCAGGTACGGGATACTGAGTTGGATGATCAGCCATGATCATATTGAATGGCGGTGCAGGCTCGAAGTGCCGAATGGCCTACTCCTGCACCTACTTTTCTATGTTTCTATGTTCTATGTTTCTATGTTTAGTTTGGAAAATCAAAATGTTTGGTTTGGAAAATGCAAAAGATTTTGTTTAAAAATGTAAAAGGTTTCGTTTAAAAATGCAAAAGGTAGTTTGCAATGGAAAATGCATAAGGTTGTTTGCTTTGAAAATCAAAAATGTGGTTATGTTTCAAAATGCAAGTATATTAACCAGAGATTTTTACAATACTATCAACATCTTTATTCTGCTTAAACTATAGACAACCAGACAGAGATAGAAGCATTCTACAAAAATGCAATCTTAAAGGGTTAGATTTGAAAGATAGAGAATTATTAGACGTGGAAATAACAGTAAAATAAATTGAAAAGTCTATCAGATCATTAAAAAATGATAAATCCCCGGGACCAGATGGCATTGGCGCGGAATTTTATAAAACATTTTATGATTTGATTCTTCCGCATTTAAAGACATTGTACGAACATATCTATACACAACAAAATTACCACAAACGTGAAATGAATCTATTATAACACTTATACCAAAAATAGATAAGGATCTGGATGATCCAAGATCATATACTATAGCTCTGTTAAATACTGATCAGAAAATATTAACTAAAATTCAAGCATAAAGATTTAGTATAATGATTAATAAATTAATACACCCGGATCATACAAGATTTATACCAAAAATGTATTCTTCATACAACCTGAGACGTTTATTCAATATTATATACTCAAAAAGAAACATTACCAAAGACCTAGCAATTATTCCATTAGACGCTGAGAAAGCTTTTGACAAGGTGGAGTGGCCCTATTTATTTTCGGTTATGAAATTTTTTCAACTGGGCGAGAATTTTAGTACATGGATAAAACTTCTATATACTAATCCAACAGCTACAACATCAACAAATCAAATGTTATCAACTAAATTTAATTTATCCAGAGGTTGTAGACTAGGATGTCCATTATCCCCGTTATTATTTGCATTGGTAATAGAACCATTAGCAGAAAGCGTGTGGTCCAATCCTGAAATATATGGGTATAAAACCAAAGATGCGGAAAATAAAATCTCATTATACGCAGATGATGTATTAGTTTACATTACTAAAACTGAAGTTAGTATCCCAAATTTACAACATTTAATAACTGAATATGGCTCGTTTTCAGGATACAGAAGTAATTGGAATAAAAGCGAAATCATGCAAACAATAGAAAGTAACCCACATATTTTACAACAATTCCCTTTTAAAATAGTAAATGAAAAACTTAAATATCTTGGAATGTATGTAACAAAGGGATACACTTCTTTATTTAAATCTAATTTTCTGTCTTTACTGAACAAATTAAATAAGAATATTTTGTATTGAAAACATTACCTATTTCAATGTTGGGTAGAATTAATGCGATAAAAATTATGTTTCTCCTGCAATTATTGTACCTCTTTCAATTAATCCCGGTATATCTCCCAAAAACTTTTTTTTTTAAATGTTGACTCTATAGTCACCAATTTTATCTGGGATTATAAGAACCACAGTATAAATAAGAAACACTTATGTAAATCAAAAATAAATGGAGGCTTAGCATTACCGAATGTTATTCCTGGGCAGTTAATATTAAAAATATGAATTTTTGGTTGGAAGAATTGGACAAACAACCAAATTGGTTAAAAATGGAAAAGGCCAATTGTTTAACTTTTGAAATTGGTATTACTAAATTAAGCAAAAAAAAAACTAAAGAAAACCCTATAATAGACAGTGGAATACGCATTTGGGAACAAATGAAGAAGACATTAAAGTTGGATTATTTACCACTATCTCTTCCCATTGTAAACAATGCTGCATTTAGATCCTCATTGATGGATAAGGGTTTTTTACAATGGAAAAATCATGGAATTACAAAGATGGGTGATCTCTATAGGAAAAGTTAATTTCTCTCATTTCAGGAATTACAACAAATGTATGGGCTTCAATCAAAAGATTACTTTAGATATCTACAAATTAGAGACTATGCCAAGTCAAATATACATGACTCAAATATACATGACTATAGAATTAGAAAGATAGAAATGTTTGATGAATGTTTGGATAAACATCCGAACACAGAAAAATGGATATCTTATATTTATAACATTCTATTAGATAATGATGCACCCAAGACGGATTTTTATAGGCATTCATGGGAAAACGAATTAGGTCAAGCAATAAGGCCAGAAATTTGGGATGAAGTCTTACAACATATACATCACTGTTCATTAAATGCTAGACATTCTTTAATACAATTTAAAGTATTACATAGATTCCATTATTCAAAAACCAAATTGAATATAATTTTCCTATGCGTTTCCCCTATTTGTGATAAATGTCAACACTAATAGTAACATTTTGGAAAGGCCCTATAACCCCCACCATTAAAATGTGGGCTACGGAAATGTTGGAGACCCCATATTTGGAAAGATTAAGATTTGTCTTAATGGAAAAACAAGAACTATTTAAAATAATATGGTCCCCATTTATTGAATATTTGATGGGGAAAACTGGTTCAGCACGAGAACTCGACTGAAACCTGAATCAAAGAATAGATGAAGAATTACATTTCATAAAACGCGGATATATCTCCAACGATGCACAATCTATTGAACACTCCATTCTTCCTCAACTTTTCCTCCTCTTTTTTGGTCTCTCTCTCTATTAATTTCTATCTTTATAAAAATTGGAAAAAAATATATATAGAAGTACAATTACTATGCAATTGATAATATAAATAATATTGATAATGTATGTCTACAACGAACATAATGCTTTTTAATATGTATTTACTTCTAATTTAAAACAATTAACAAAGAACAGACGAAGTGGCAAAATATGGGGTAGTTCTGATAATGTGACAAATTGTGGGTTATACTGATGAAATGAAACACTGTGGGGTAGTACAGATGGACTGATATTCTTTGGGGTGTTACTGATTGAAGCGACTCTGTGGGGCAGCACTGCTGGAACGACACCGTGAAATAGTACTGATGAAGTGACACATCGTGAGGTAGTTCTATTGAAATGCCACACTTTGGGGTTGTCATGAATGGAGTGACACAGTGCGGCTAGTAATAATGTAATGACGCACTGTAGGGTAGCACTGAACTAATGACACTTTGTGCTAGTACTTATGGAATGACCATTGTGTTGTAGCAGTGATAGAGAGACACATAACCATATAACCATATGACAATTACAGCACGGAAACAGGCCATCTCGGACCTTCTAGTCCATGCCGAACACTTGCTCTCAACTAGTCCCATCTACCTACACTCAGACCATAGCCCTCCAATCCCTTCCCGTCCATATACCTATCCAATTTATTTGTAAATGATAAAACCGAACCTGTCTCGGTTCAGTGCCGAACAGTGCCACTTCCACTGGAAGGTCATTCCACACAGCTACCACTCTCTGAGTAAGAGGTTCCCCCTCATGTTACCCCTAAACCTTTGTCCCTCAATTCTAAAATCATGTCCTCTTGTTTGAATCTTCCCTACTATCCACGTCAACTCTGTCTATCCTTCTCATAACTTTAAAGACCTCCCCCTTAACCTTCTGCGCTCCAAAGAATAAAGACTTATCTTGTTTAACCTTTCTCTGTAACTTAGTTGCTGAAACCCAGGCAACATTCTAGTAAATCTCCTCTGTACTCTCTCCATTTTGTTCACATCTTTCCTATATTTTGGCGATCAAAATTGTACACCAGAATTGACCTCACCAATGCTTTGTACAATTTTAACATTACATCCCAACATCTATACACAATGCTCTTATTTATAAAGGCCAGCACAACAACAGCTTTATTTACCACCCTATCTACTTGAGATTCCACCTTCAAACAAAGTCAAGTCAAACAAACTTTATTGTAATTTAGAAATACATTGATATATGCAGTTCCAAACGAAATTACGTTGCATTTGGCTCCCTGTGCAACACAATAAATTAACCGAAGGATAGGTATGTATGAAAAGGATAAATAGACAATAGTGGCAGCCCATTACATGGCATTCAGGAGTCTGATGGCTCGTGGGAAGAAGCTGTTGCGGAACCTTGATCTTCTGCTCCTTATGCTGCGGTATCTTTTTCCCGAGGGCAGCAGAGTGAACAGTCCGTGATGGAGATGCGTGGGGTCCTTTGTGATACTGCTGGCCTTAGACACACAGCGTTTGGTCGCAATATCCCCGATTGAGGGGAGAGAGGTCCCGATGATTTTTTTCCGCTGTCCTCACCACTCTCTGCACAGACTTCCAGTCGGAGGCTCTACAGTCCCCAAACCAGACAGAGATACAGCTGGTCAGAATACTCTCTATGGTGCCCCTGTAGAAAGTAGTGAGGATGGGATGGGGGAGATGAGCTCTTCTCATCCGGCGCAGAAAGTGCAACCGCTGCTGCGCTCTCTTAACAGTTGATGAGATGTTAGTCGACCAGGTCAGACTTTTAGTGATCTGCACCCCCAGGAACTTTGTGCTACTGACCACCTCCACATCGCTGTCATTGATGTGAAGTGGTGTGGGACTTTGCCGGGTTTTTCTGAAGTCGACGATAATCTCCTTTGTTTTCTCGACATTCAGCTTCAGGGAACTATGCACAGTTATTCCTAGATCCCTCTGTTCCACAGCATTCCTCAATTCCCTACCATTTACCATGTACGTCCTATTTTGATTTGTCCTGCCAAGATGTAGCACCTCACACTTATCAGCATTAAACGCCTCTGCCATCTTTCAGCCCACTCTACCAAATGGCCGAAATCTCTCTGTAGACTTTGAAAATCTACTTCATTATCCACAGCACCACCTATCTTAGTATCATCTGCATACTTATTTATCCAATTTTCCACCCCATCAGTTAGATCATTGATGTACATGACAAACAACAGTGGACCCAACACAGATCCCTGAGGCACCCCATTGGTCACCGGCTTGCAACCTGACAAACAACCATCCACCATTACTCTCTGGCATCTCCCATTCAGCCACTGTTGAATCCATCTTGCTACTTCGCCATTAACACCCAAAGATTGAACCTTCTTAACCAACCTTCCATGGGGAACCTTGTCAAAGGCCTTACTGAAATACATATAGACAACATCCACTGCTTTACCCTCATCAATTTCCCTGGTAACCTCTTCAAAAAATGCAAGAAGGTTTGTCAAATATGACCTTCTAGGCACAAATCCATGTTGACTGTTCTTCATCAGACCCTGTTTATCCAGATGATTATATATATTATCTCTAAGTATCCTTTCCATTAGTTTGCCCACCACTGGCGTAAAACTAACAGGTCTATAATTGCTAGGTTTATTCTTTGAACCCTTTTTACCATTTACCACGTACGTCCTATTTTGATTTGTCCAGTGTAACACCTCACACTGAGCAGCATTAGACTCCATCTGCCATCTTTCGGCCCACTTTTTCAAATGGCCAAAATCTCTCTGTAGACATTGAAAATCTACTTCATTATCCACTACACCGCATATCTTAATATCCACAATCATTAGTACCACACCCCGTGTGCAGTCCAAAGGTATTGCCCCTGAGTGACACGCTATGGTGCATTACTGATGGAGTGACACGTTGTTGTGTGGTGTTCATGGGTCACGTGCGGAGTAGCATTAATTAAGTGATAAAACGCATGGTAGTTCTAATGGAGTGACAAACATTAGGTTAGTCATGAGGGGGAGACAAACTTTGTGGGGTAGTACTGACATGGTGATAACCTGTGAGGTATTTCTGATGCAGTGACACACTGTGGGGCAGTACTGAATGGTGGGCCCGATTAGGAAAAGGGGAGATGCAACAAGACCTGTTTGTCTTGGTACACCAGTCATTGAAATTAGGGATGCAGGTGCAGCAGGCAGTGAAGAAAGCGAATGGTATGTTCGTCATAGCAAAAGAATTTGATTATCGGAGCAGGAAGGTTGCACTGCAGTTGTACAGGGTCTTGGTGAGATCTCACCTGGGGTATTGCCTACAGTTTTGGTCTCCAAATTTGAAAAATACTTTCTTGCCATAGTGGGATTTCAGAGAACGTTCACCAGACTGATTCCTGTCAGGATCTTTATATGAAGAAAGACTGGATAGACTCGGCTTATACTCGCTAGAATTTAGAAGATTGAGGGAGGATCTTATAGAAACGTACACAATTCTTAAGGGGTTGGACAAACTAGATGCACGAAAATTGTTCCCGATGTTGGGGAACTCCAGGACAAGGGGTCACAGTTTAAGGATAAGGGGGAAATCTTTTCGGACCGAGATGAGAAAAACATTTTTCACACAGAGAGTGGTGAATCTCTGGAATTCTCTGCCACAGAAGGTAGTTGAGGCCAGTTGATTGGCTATATTTAAGAGGGACTTAGCTGTGGCCCTTGTGGCTAAAGGGATCAGGGGGTATGGAGAGAAGGCAGGCACGGGATACTCAGTTGGATGATCAGCTATGATCATATTGAATGGCGGTGCAGGCTTGAAGGGCCGAATGGCCTACTCCTGCACCTATTGTCTATGTTTCTATGATGGAGAAACAGTGTAGAGTAGTACTGATGGAGTGGCATAATCTGGGGGTAGTACTGATGGAGTGGCATAATCTAGGGCAGTACTTATAGTGACAGATTTTCATATATTTTCAAGGATTATTCCCTTAGGTCACTATGATTATAGACAGGGGTTCAGACGATAATCGAAACGCATTCCAGAGCTCTCCCCGAGACATTCAATGCCGTCGAAAGGGAAATCTTCCAAACATATTCTTTTAATTAAGAGCTTCTTTATTGTAGTAGCAAAAACAGTAGACATTCATCCAAACGTCTTCTTGTCTAAGTACACTAGACTAAGTAGGACTCGTTGGGTCCAGCTTCACATGGGAGGGCTGGTCCCCCAACGCAATATTCCACCTCTCCACCAATTCAAATATTGCTGACCAGTGGGGGCTTCTGGAGCCCTAACATCGGTTTTGTGGGTCGACGGATCTGGTTTCCAGAGGGTTAGTATGGAAATTGTGGCCCTAATGTATTATTGGGCAGGCAGCTCAGTCACTCAGGCCTGGCAGGCTGACAGCTCAGATATTCAGGCCTGGTGGGATAGCAGTTCAGAAACTGCTAGAAATTCTGCTGAAAATATAGGAACATCGAAACGTGGAAAATTGGTGCAGGAGGACGCCTTTCGGCCCTTCGAGCCAGCACCGCCAGTCACTGTGATCATGGCTCATCGTCCCCTTTCGATAACCCATGCCTGCCTCCTCCCCATATCCCTTGACTACACTAGACCCTAGAGCTCTATATAACTCTCCCTGAAATCCATCAAGTAATTTGGCCTCCACTGCCATCTGTTGCAGGGAATTCCATAAATTCACAACTCTCTGGGTGAAAACGTTTTTTTCTCCCCTCAGTTTTTAATGCCCCCCCCCCTTTATTCTAGGGCTGTGGCCCCTGGTTCTGGACTCACCCAACACTGGGAACATTTTTCCTATATCAAGCATGCCCAGTCCTTTTATAATTATATATGTTTCTATAAGATTTCCTTTCATCCTTCTAAACTCCAGTGATTACAAGCCGAGTCTTTTCAATCTTTCCTCATATGACAGTTCCGCCATCCCAAGGACAGTTGAGGGCAGCATCCGGCTTCTTCGCATGCGGGCGACGGCATCAGACGCGGGGCGCATTACTCGGCAGCTGAGAACACCAGCTAAGGTCAAAGTAGTGGCTTTTATCCAAGTCTTACAACTTGTTTTAGTTGACAGACGGATGCCCATTCTGGAACCAAGATGGAAGCCATTTGAAAACAAAATGGAGTTAGTTGCCCTTCCGGAATGGACAGCTGTACTGAAGCTGTGCCAAGATTTGAGAATAAGGCTGACATTGCAAATATATGGGTCCAGCCTCCCTTGTTTCCCTTAGGCTACGGACCTTTCACTCAGAATTAGATGGTCTGTTTTATTGATAATAAAATGTGCACTTACACTGACTTTCCTTTGTTCTTTGACTGGAGCCCGAGAAGCACTGAGCAATGTGTGTGCTCTTTGTAGATCTCGCCAAACCCGTATGACAAACTGATTAAAAGATTGCTTTGGTTTACCTTTAACAATTTTGTTGCCGTCTGCTTTCTTTAAGAGACGTACTTTGACAACTGTGCTCTTTGGAATTCTACATAATTCAGGTTGTGCTATCAATAATGAAAGAAAATGCCAACCATCTAAAGAAATGATAAGCAATTATGCTCGCCTCCATGCCTATCTGTAGCTGTAGGGCAGTCGAATACCTCCCCACTACTTCAAAGATAGTTCCTACACTTCGCAATATAGTTTGGCCACCGTTGTGTTTTCATTGGTTTCATGGATTTGATTAGAATAGGAAAGCGAATGGTATGTTAGCATTCTTAGAAAAAGGAGTTGAGTATAGGAGCAGGGAGGTCCTACTACAGTTGTACAGGATCTTGGTGAGACCACACCTGGGGTATTGTGTACTGTTTTGGTCTCCAAATCTGAGGAAATACATTCTTGCCATAGAGGGAGTACAGAGAAGGTTCACCAGACTGAGTCCTGGGATGTCAGGACTTTCATATGAAGAAAGACAGGATAGACTCGGCTTGTACTCGCTTGAATTTAGAAGATTGAGGGGGGGAGGGGGTCTTATAGAAACTTACAACATTTTTAAAGGGTTGAACAGGCTAGATAAGGAAGATTGTTCCCGATGTTGGGGAAGTCCAGGACAAGGGGGTCACAGTTTAAGGATAAGGGGAAAATCTTTTAGTACCGAGATGAGAAAACATTTTTCACACAGAGAGTGGTGAATCTCTGGAATTCTCTGCCACAGAAGGTAGTTGAGGCCAGTTCATTGGCTATATTTAAGAGGGAGTTAGATGTGGCCCTTGTTGCTAAAGGGATCAGGGGGTATTGAGAGACTGCACGTACAGGATACTGAGTTGGATGATCAGCCATGATCATATTGAATGGCGGTGCAGGCTCGAAGGGCCGAATGGCCTACTCCTGCACCTAGTGTCTATGTTTCTATGTGATGCTCGGACCCAAGGGCTCCCACTCAGTCTAGTATCTTATCATTTCTGGAGGTGGTTGCAATTTTATTTCATTATTGATAGCACAACATGAATTCTGAAGAATTCCAAAGAACACAGTGAGGTCCGGAAAAACTTGTTTTAATTGTTACGTAAAGCACAAATGCGTCAAGACTTTCTTTTGTACAGCTAATCCATCATTTGTGCGATATACGTTACAATACAAATCGTCAGTCTCTTCATAATGCTTATCAGAGAAAACCAACGCTTATCAGACCTATTGAGCAAAATAACTGAAAAATGCACCGAACTGGAAGGACGTCAGGGTCGTCAGAACTTAAGAATCGTTGGTATTCAAGAAGGGAGAGAGGGGAAACGAGACCCCCGGGAATTCGCAGCAGACTTATTTCAAAAAAGTTTAAATTTGAATCAGAAGCCTCTGCTAACCCGAGCAGACAGGGTGATGAGACGTCTCTCACGGGCGGGTGCCCCTCCAAGACAAATGATAGTAAAGGTACAATATGACCATGTACTGGAGGAAATGATGAAGGACATTATCCGTACCAGGAATCTTCTGTATGAGGGAGATAAGATCAGTATCTACCGAGATTACCCTGTGGAGGTCTCCAGGAACAGAACGCTGTTTAAAGAGACATAGAAAAAGGATGTGAAAGATCTGAAGTATGGTCTGATGTACCCGGCTACATTAAGAGTTGCTTACGATGATAAAGAACACTTCTTCACCAACCCGACTGATGCATTGGAGTTCGCCCAGAAGATCAAGCCTGCCTGATGACTGAACATTATCTACAAAATAAATGATGTCAACGTAACTGTGTAAGATCGGATGGTTCTAAGGCCCTGTTATACCTAAGGACAATGGAAACTGCAGATGGATGCTGAATAAGGCCTTTTCATGGACGTGTTCTATGGCTATTATTATAATATTATTAATATAATAACTAATAAATATTAACATTACTGGACAGTACTATTAATAATTATTACTAATGGTCACTAATTACTTACAATTGAATTAGTTAGAATTAGCTAAATGGCTGGATTTAAAGTTTGATTTCACTTTTCTTCGCTTTCATTCCTTTTTTTTGGGGATTTAAAAATATATATACATTAGTCAAATATATATATATATATTTGACTAATGGAATTTGAATATTTTGAATATTTGGAACCTATAATGGTTCCCACCCCCCGGTAAAATATTGCTATTGAAATGTCATTTTAAAGAGAGCATGGAGCTAGTCTTTTTTTTTTACATCGACTACGGAAGTCGGTAGATGGTTAGCCATGCTAGTATGGCTATCACTAACTACACTACTTATAGATGTAGTTTTTTTTCCTTTCTTTTTGCACATTACTAACCTCATAATCTATTTTTTTTTAATATTACTATTACAATTTTAAGTTAGAATGAAATTATGAACTTTATCAAAGGAGATATATACGTGAGAAAGATCAGTGGGATTTACAATTCATCTATTCGAGGTTCGGGTGTAAAGTAGGTCTTGTCGAGCTAAACCATTTGCTCTCTTATAGACCTCCCTAAACAAAAGATGCAAGACTCAAGTATGAAGATCAGGGGTCAAGGAATAACATTTTGTAGCTGGAACGTTAAGGGTATTAATGAACCAATTAAGAGAGGTAGGGTATTAGCACATTTAAAAGCACTTAAAACAGATGTCATTTTCCTCCAAGAAACCCCACCAAACAAAAGGATGCATAAACATAGATTGAAAGCTAAATGGATTGATAAAGCGTATCATTCTTCATTTACACATACATCCAGAGGTGTTGCAATACTACTTCGTAAAGGGATACCTTTTAAACATATATCAACTATAACGGACAGTGATGGTAGATATATTATATTAAGTGGTGAACCATATGCAAAAAATGACTTATTAATGTTGATGGAACAAATTTTGATAGCCCTTTGTTTTTTAAGAAAATATTTAATACATTTCCGGAATTAGCACAACACAATTTAATAATCGGAGGCGTCTTAAATTGTACATTAGATCCCTATTTAGATAGGTCATCAAGACAACGGAAAACGAAATCCCACTCCAGTGATTTATTAAACGCATATATAGATACTAGTAATATCAGAGATGTTTGAAGAATAGAAAACACAACTGGACGAGAATATTCATTTTGCTCACCGGTACATAAAACATATTCAAGAATAGTTTATTTTTGGTGAACTCCAAGCTTATTCCATTTTCTTCTAATTCAAAATACCACAATATTATAATTTCGGATCATGCCCCTTTAACATTTACGATTAAAATAAATGGAAGCATGGAGAAACTGGTACAATGGAAACTTAATCCACAAATTTTAAAAGAGAAAGCATCTCAGGAATATCTTACCAAACAGATTAATATGTTCTTTGAAATAAACGATAACCCTGAAACGCCTGCCTCCTTACTATGGGGAACATTTAAAGCATTTACTCGGGGAGCCGTGATTTGTTCCCAAGCACTCTATAATAAAAAGAATCGGGTGATGCAACAGGCATTGGAATTAAACAATTAGACCTAGAGAATGCGGCTACACCGACCATGATAAAACACAATAAAATTGAAGTATTGAAATTTAAATTAAATAAACTATATTCAGACCAAGTTGTAACATTTTATCAATATACTAAACAATTACATTTTGAATTTGGAGATACACCTCAAAAAGTATTTGCTCGTCAATTACGGAAACTGGAGGGGGAAAAAACAATTCATAGGATTAAATCAGACAAAGTAGAACCACTAGCACAACCTAAGGAAATTAACGAGAGATTTCTGCAATACTATCAAAACCTTTATTCTGCTAAAACTATAGATCACCAGACAGGAATAGAAGCATTCTTACAAAAATGCAATCTTAAAGGGTTAGATTTGAAAGATAGAGAATTATTAGACGCTGAAATAACAGTAAAATAAAATGAAGAGTCTATCAGATCTGTAAAAAATGGTAAATCCCCAGGATCAGATGGCATTGGCTCGGAATTCGATAAAATATTCTATGCTCTGATCGTCCCGCATTTAAAGACACTGTACGAACATATCTGCACCCAACAGAAATTATCAGAAACGCTAAATGAATCTATTACAACACATATCAAAAATAAATAAGGAACTGGATGACCCAGGATCATATAGAGCTATAGCTCTTCTAAATACTGATCAAAAACATTAACTAAAATCCTAGCACAAAGATTAAGTACAGTGATTAATAAATTAATACACCCGGATGAAACAGCATTTATACCAAAACGGTATTCTTCATATAACCTGAGACGATTATTCAATATTATATACTCAAAAAGAAATACTAACAAAGATCTAGCAATTATTTCGTTAGATGCTGAGAAAGCTTTCGACCAGGTGGAATGGCCCTATTTATTTTCGGTTATGAAAATATTTCAATTGGGTGAGAAGTTTAGCACATGGGTAAAACTTCTATATACTAACCCAACAGCTAGAATATCAACAAATCAAATGTTATCAGCTAAATGTAACTTATCTAGAGGCTGTAGACAAGGATCTCCGTTATCCCCGCTATTATTTGCACTCGTAATAGAACCATTAGCAGAAACTGTGAGGTCCCATCCTGAAATATATGGGTATAATACCATAGATACTGAGAATAAAATTTCTTTATATGCAGACGATGTATTAATTTACATTACAAAACCTGAAATTAGTATCCCTAACTTCTTAAATTTAATAACTCAATATGGCTCGTTTTCAGGATATAGAATTAATTGGAGTAAAAGTGAAATTATGCCAATAGTGGAAAGTAACCCACATATATTACAACAATTTCCTTTTAAAATAGTAAATGAAAAACTCAAATAGATTGGAATTTATGTAACAAAGAGATATACCTCTTTATTGAAATTTAATTTTCCGCCTTTATTGAACAAATTACATAAGAATATTTTCTATTGGAAAAAATTACCTGTTTCAATGTTGGGTAGAATTAAAGTCAAAGTCAAAGTAAACTTTATTGTCAATTCAAGTAATGCAACAAATAGTTACACAGAGGATTGAAATAGCGTGTCCCCTTACTCCAAATGTGCAAGTAATATTTATTTATAACACAGACAGACAATATACCATTAAAATGCCATTAAAAATATACCATTAAAAATAGACATTATATTAAAAAAATTGACAATGTGCAAGAGTCGAGTAACATTTTGAGGTATGTTATTAAAGTGCAATAATAAAAGGTACAATATAGAATAGTGCAAATAGCATACTGCAGACATTGAGTTAAAGTTATTTGACAGTCAGTTGATCTTTGTTTGTGTAATGTTCATGGAATTTTCTTGAGTGAGTTGAGTAGACTGATGGCCTGAAGGAAAAAGCTGTTTTTGAATCTGGTGGTTTTGCACCGCATGCTGCGCTAGCGCTTGCCGGATGGATGGGGGTGATCAATTTGTGTGCTGGATTGGTGGTGCCTTGGATGATATTGGTTGCTCTCTTGCGACAGCGAGATGGGTATAAGTCCTGGATTGCAGGTTGGGGTGATCTGGTGATCTTGTCCGCTGTCCTCACCACTCTCTCTAGGGCCTTCTGCCGCAATTTTCTCCCGCAATTATTGTACCTCTTTCAATTAATCGCGATATATCTCCCAAAAACCTTTTTTTTTAAGGTTGACTCTATAGTCACCAATTTTATCTGGAATTATAAGAACACAGAATAAATTAAAAACACCTATGTAAATCGAAAATAAATGGAGGTTTAGCACTACCGAATGTTATGTTTTATTTTTGGGCAGTTAATTTTAAAATTATGATTTTTTGGTTGGAAGAAGTGGACGAACCGCCAGATTGGTTAAAAATGTAAAAAGGAAGACTGTTTACCTTTTGAAATTGGGCCGATCCTATTTGCTATTACTAAATTAAGCAAAAAGACCTATAATGAAAACCCCATAATGTGCAGTGGAATACGCATTTGGAAACAATTAAAGAAGACACTTAAATAGTAAGATTAAACGAGAATATACCTGTTCGAAGTTTGATCTTTATTTTATGAGGAGTTACGATGAGGGATTACGTGAAGAAGCCCCGCCAGGCGCATGTTCGGCATACTTCAAAGCAGCGGCGTGAAAAAACACAGAACCAATAGCCGGAGTAAGATAGTAAGGCTCAAAAAGATTAGAACTACCAGATGATCATTTATATTATGAGGGTTGGGAGCGGAGGGCACGTAATCCCTCATCGTAACTCCTCATAAAATAAAGATCAAACTTCGAACAGGTAAGTTTTCGTTTAATCTTACTATTTTACTTCGGAGTCACGTGAGTGAATACGTGAAGATTTTAAAGCTCTATTATTTCCATGCCGTAGTTCATTCCATACGACACACTGCTTCAGTTTACCCAGTAGTGAGTAAATAATATATATTGCTTGAAATTATGCAATAAATATTGTGTGTGTATATATATATATATAAATAAAAATATAAATATATAAATATTTTTATTGCATAATTTCAACCATTATATATTATTTACTCACTATACATCTATAGACACACACACAAATTATCTTATTTATTTATGTATTCATGTATTTACTTTTGCTTTTAATTTACTTTTAATTTTTTATTTTTTTATTTTTTAATAATAATAATAAAACGAAAAATAATAACCCCTCTATCCCAGGGGAATAACAACAAATGTTATGCAACAAAGCAAACAATTTTGAACAGAGCCCAAAACAGCATGTGCAACTCTGGCACTGTAACAACAGGTTTATCATAAAACTAGAAACGTTTCTGTTTTAGACCATCCTGCAGTCTCCAGAATTTGGTCGAGCGGCACGTCCTGCACCTTCGCCGCGGACATTGATACCGCCCTTGTGGGGTGAAATTTGTACACATCAGTGTCTACTCCAGTTAATCCAGTTAAACTGTTTATCCATCTAGAAATAGTTTGTACTGTCACTTTTATATGTTTCTTGTGGGTAATGAACATTGGTGTCTCACAATCTCGGAGACTCTTAATTCAATATATATTAATTCAGATGCTTAACCACACACAATGTTTAGTTGACAGCGTATGTCTTGAAGATTACATTGGTTCCAGCCTTTCTTGGCTTTCTTTGCTTGCTCAGATCATTGATATAAAACGTTATTTTATCTACAGACAACTGTATACAATCTAACCACAACATTTGTAATGTTTGTACTCATTGTGCTGATATTAATGGTATGAACAGAACCAATTTAAATATTAACTTCTGAAAAGACAGTGTCGTAATTGGAGTCCATTGCCGAAGCAATGTATACTGACATCCCAGATTTCTGAATATCTGGGTTTGGTAGGGTTTTATTAAAATTCCTCTCATAAATCGGGATATTAACAGATGAGACCGATAGTTGTCGATTCTGAAATAGTCCTAAATAGGAGGATAAAACACTCCGAGCTCCATTCATGGTACTATAACTCAGGTGCAACATAACAAGGAACTCCAATACATCCGATATATTTGCAGTATGATCAAATATATCTGACTGTGTACAAAACAATTCCCATTCCTTATATGACACATATATTGTTTCTTAGTCTCTCCAAGCTGCAGTTACGACATTCATGGTTCTACCCAACATTCCATCAGAACCTGCAGATTAACAATTAATACGGTCATGTAATGGATGACTTCTGCTGTTACTGGATGTACCAACAATTACTGCACCTGGTATTTGTCATGAATGTCTGAATCATTATTCTGAGCACCAATGGGAACAATGGCTGTGTAGTAATGTTCCATAGATAAGGGACGTATCAGATATTAACTGATAAGAACAGATAATACACTTGATCTTAGCCAAAAGACCGAGAACAATACCAATTTGGAACCACCAAACGCCTGCGGCGGAGACTTGCTCTATTGTGGTGACACATTGTCTAATCAGACAAAATGGAGAAAACATAAAATACTATACTTCCCCAATGTAGCGAGAAAGCATCCACCGCTATTGCTCCTGGGTCTGACTCCCACGAGACACATTTAGACCACTGGAAATTTAATCCAGACACAACAGATCAACATTTGGTATACATACTGTCTGACAATATTTTTGAAACTTTTTGAACTTTAACATTCATTCTGTATTGTCATTGTATTTTCGGGATCTGTTGTCTTACCACAGTATTGTTTTCTCCCACAGTTGTGGTACGGCATACTCGATTTGAACATGTAAGTTCTTTATTGTAGAACAACAGCTATTAATGCATAAAATGCCCCCAATAACTCCAAATAATTCAACCATGTATTTGGAGAATTAATCGTCTTGGACAGTCCATAGACGACCACAACTGGTGTCGCTGTCCTAAGCTCCCCATCCGAGAGCACCCTCATCAGTCTGTAATAACACTGAAGACTTCTGAACAAGCACATTTTTACTTCTGGTAACTTGTGCAACATTGAGAATCCATCATTTAATTCAGCTCAACGTTTAGTTAGTAACTGCATGGATCTAATCAATAACCTGCATGCTTTTTACTCTTATACTCTGGTCTTTGCAGACTTTGATCATGCAGAGTTCCCAATTTGACAGCATGAATACTGCTATCACTTTCCCAGTAACCGTACCTACTTCTCGGATGGTGGGATAATGTTTTTCCCAAGACAAATACAGGCATTTGTAACATCCCCAACCTTAATTTGTTGATAAAGTTACTCACATATCAACTGTATTAAAGACTGACCCCAAATAATCAATTGTTTGGGATGCCTGTAACTTCCATGTTATTTGGATGGACAGAACCTTAGCCTTTCAATAGGCTTATGGTTGCTGAAGTTCTTCAGCTGTCTACCATTTACAACTAACATATCCTCTAGATAAGTCATTACAATGTAATTCTGAGCCCTCATTAACACCGGTGTTGGTTTCAATAATTATGTGAGCAATTTGAGGGCTGAATTTAACCCATTAGGTAATTCCTTCAGCTGACTCATTCAAATTAATTGAAGTACCTGAATAATAAGGCTTCTTTTTTAAATCTAAAAAATAACCACATAGCAGCCTTGTGATAACAACTTCATTATAATGCTGAAGTGTACTTTTTAAATGTTCATACTGAACTATAAATTTAAGTTGTTAAAGAAGGAACTGCAGATGCTGGCGAATCGAGGGTTACACAAAAAGCTGGAGAAACTCAGCGGGTGCAGCAGTCTCTAAGGAGCGAAGGAGATAGGCGACGTTTCGGGTCGAGAGCCTTCTTCGGTCTGAAGAAGGGTCTCGACCCGAAACGTCGCCTATCTCCTTCGCTCCTTAGATGCTGCTGCACCCGCTGAGTTTCTCCAGCTTTTTGTGTAACCCTATAAATTTAAATTTGTGAGTCCTAGAATGACTCTGCAACCCCCATACTTGTGTCTGGGATATATTAACTCTACCTGACGAGTTTCTGGTACATTCAAACACCAAGCCGATCAGATTAATGCAGAATTACAAAACAATTGTAATCTTAACCAACCAGAGGTTGTTTCCCCAGAAATTCCATGTGTAATGCAATGACGTTTCTGTACTTCCGTAAATGAAGCAGAAGATCTCCTTCTTCTTAATATAGGGGTTCGTTTTCATCAATCATAAATCTGGTTATAGCTTGCCCACATAATCCTGCATTTTTTTTGGGATAACTTTAGCCAAATGGCAAATTGCATCATACAATTGGGTTCGAATATGCATTGCAGAGTAATGCAAGCATGTCTTAAAAGTATTGGACATTATCGACCCATGTATGTCTTCCCCAAATACAATGATGCCACTGAATGTCAGCTAGAGGACATACTGGAACACATTTCCTGTCCTCGCATCATTGACTCGTAGGTGCCTAATTACTGAGTTACTGTTGGCACCCTGAGCAAAGCACAATAGACGGGTGTTTTATATATGTTTAATATATTATTGACTGTTTCAGTCATAACAGTATCTTGGAGTAGGTGAGAAACCAAATAATGTTGGCCTCCAGGTTCATCCATAGCCTCACCAGTCCATACCGATATAGCAACACTTGGTGCTACATCGGGAACACCCGGAATATTTCTATTGTGGTGTGGTGTATACACATAGGTAGGGACACCAGCTTCAGGGTCAGTTTCATCCTGCCCTGGTACTCCAGAATCTTGCTCCAGGGAGACTTCATCCAGACCTATGCAAGGCACTGGTGAATGAGATTCTCATTCTTTATAGGCACCATACTCATTGTAAGGAAACTCTTTCGGAGCCTGCCTTAGAATCTCATGGGTCTTAAAACCCTTAATTGTTTAGAGTTTTGAACTTTTTATCTTGCTCTAAAGACTTCATCCAGACCTATGCATGGCACTGGTGAATGAGATTATCATTCTTTATAGGCACCATACTTAGTGTATGGAAACTCCCACGGAGCCTGCCTTAGAATCTCATGGGTCTTCAAAACCCTTGACTGATTAGAATTTTGAGCATTTTATCTTGCTCTAATGACCTCATCCAGACCTAACCAACGCACTGGAGAATCAGAATTCCATATTTATTGGCACCATACTCAGCGTATGGAAACTCCTTTGGAGCTTGCCTTACAGGAAGATATACATGGATCTTAGAACCCTTGACTAAGTCAAGTGTGGAGCATTTTCTCCATTTCCAGCCTTCCCCTCATTCTTGTCCTCCCTTTGAGGAGAGTTACTTTCTTTACTGTTTTGTATTTGTGCATAAATCATATACGATTAAAATTATAATTTTACTTCGGAGTCACGTGAGTGACTACGTGAAGACCCCGCCAGCACGCATGCGCGACATATCGTCGTGCGCATGCAGAAGCGACGGTCGGGAGGAGCGGGGCTCCTCCAGCGTGAGTTTAAAAAGCTCACGCCAGGTAAGTCTCACCGAAGGAGTGAGTCGACCATTATGGAAGGGAGAAAATCAAAGAGAGCGGCGGCCAAATCAGCGGCTAAGGACAGCAGCCAACGGAGAACCGCCTCTCCAGAGCTACAGGTTCTACCTGCAGCTCCCGACTTTTCGGACTTTGAGACCGTTGGTACGCCACGGTCGGGGAAAACTACCCGGAAGTCGGCCGGGGCCGACTCAGCGGAGTCCGGTCCCGAGGGCACCCCGCTCGCTGGCAGCGACGGAGGTCGCCTTGACCGCATTGAGCGGATGATGGAGCAGCTGCTCCAACGTGACCTGCTAAAGCAGGGGCAGGATCACAGTGGGACCCCTAGTAGGCCCACGGCAAGTTCCTTTCGAGGACTGCCTAATGTATCCCCTTCTATACAGGGGAGCATTGAGGGTCAGAACTGGGCTGACCCAGAAGAAGGGGAGTTGGCTGAAGCACCTGCAGCGTCAGGGGTGTGTGAAGATTATATGGATGTGGTGAGCAAACATGCCATGCCCAACCAGAAGGGCCTACCCATCCACCCCAAGCTGGCTGCCAGCATTGATTATATGGCCACTAACCAACTTCAGGAACAGGCCATCAATGCCACAGCAGATAAATATATGGCGCCAGAAAACTGCAAGTCATTAAATGTACCCGCGGTGAACAACCCGATATGGGGAAACATGAGCCCCTCAAGTAGAGGGCAGGAGATGAAACTTCAGAAGATCCTGAAGCTCCTTACCGCAGGGATTACTGCAGTAGCCAGAACAGCAGTGGGAGTGGATATGCCGGAAGAACTACAAGATGCTTTGGCCTTACTGTGCAAAACACAGTATGAAATAAATAATTTCAGGAAAAGCATTATAAAGCCGGCGCTTAACCCCAAGTTCGCGGGGTTGTGTAAGCCTGGGAAGACGCAGCCTCCAAGCCTGCTATTTGGGGAAGATCTCCCCAAACAGGTTAAAGATCTTGACGAGGAGGCTAAGGCTTTGGGCCTTATTAAAGTACCTGGGTACACTAAGCCTCATCACCCACACAGAACGCACCCCTACGCACCCACCGGGCAGAGTTACCCTAACAGGTCTGCCGGTGGTGAAAGCTCGAAGGCCGGCATACCTGCTCAGCGGTCTTTTTTAGGCCAAGGCCCAGGCCGGCCTCCTTGGAAGATGCGCCACTCCCAGAACACCTACAACCAGCCGAGGAAGCAAGGGCAGAAACCACCACACCGGCAGTAACCATGGAGGTAGGTGGGTCTGGGATCCCCAAGAACACTACTGACCCAAATTCACTTTGCATAGGGGGCAGGTTGCACATGTTCCTCGAGAATTGGCTCACTTTTACCTCTGATCCTTATATACTCAGGAGTATTCAGGGCTACAAAATTGAATTTATTCACGAACTCCCTACCCCGGTACAGCATGCACCTAGTGGGAAATTCGTCCTTTCTCATAGAGATAAGGCAGCAGGGCATGCTGAACTACAGAGGTTGATAGAAAAAGGGGTAATTGAGAAGGCCTTTAAAGAACCTCAGGAGTTCGTGTCTAATATATTCACTAAAAACAAAAAAGATGGCGGTTGCCGCATCATCATAGATTTGACCGACCTGAATACTTCTGTCCAGTATATTCATTTTAAAATGGACACCTTCGACACTGCTATTCAGCTTATAGCCAATGGGTACTACATGGCATGCGTTGACCTCAAAGATGCATACTATTCAGTACCCATACACAAGGATCATAGGAAATACTTAAAATTTATCTGGATGGGACAATTATGGCAATATAAAGCTTTGCCTAATGGGTTATCGTCAGCACCCAGATTGTTTACCAAGATATTGAAACCAGCTTTGGCCTATTTAAGGAAACAGAATCATACTGTTATGGCCTATCTTGATGACATCCTCATAGTGGGGGAGAATTTGGAGATGGCTACCTTGGCAGTCACAGCCACGAAACATATTTTTCAGAAACTGGGGTTTACGATACATCCAGATAAATCAATATTGGAACCCTCTACCACCATGAAATATTTGGGGTTCATTATTGACTCAGTGCAAATGTCTGTCACGTTACCACCAAGCAAGGTGGAAGACCTGATAGAGGCTTGCAGGAGCCTCATTGGCATTAAGGTCCCATCCATTCGGCAGGTGGCCAGGGTGATTGGGAAGATAGTAGCTGCTTTTCCTGCAGCACAATATGGGCCCTTACATTACCAAAACTTACAAAGAGCCAAAATTACGGCGCTCAAAAATCATGCTGGACATTTTGATAGGCCCATGAAAATTCCAGAAAAGGCAAAAGCCGAATTATATTGGTGGATGGGTAATGCCCAAAATTGTTCCAAACCCATAACTATCACCAATCCCTCGATCACCTTACAAACGGATGCCAGTGCCAAAGGGTGGGGAGCTACTAACACTACCTCTAGCTGTGGAGGTAGATGGAGTGCACCAGAGTTAACCCTATTTAAAAACTTAGGGATTAACTATTCGGAAATGCTGGCAGCATTTCACGGCCTTAAGGCATACTGCACTAACATGCACAAAGTTCATGTTAGAATACAGATTGACAACACCACGGTGGTAGCCTATATTAACCACATGGGCGGTGTAAAGTCGATATCGTGTGATGAATTGGCCAACAATATCTGGTACTGGTGTCTGCAAAGAGAAATTTGGATCTCTGCAACTTACCTTCCAGGTAAACTAAACACAGTGGCAGACACCAGGTCACGGAAATTCAACGACAACATAGAATGGATGTTGGATCGGAATGTGTTCACAGATATTGTAGAACGTTATGGGACACCAGATATCGACCTTTTCGCGTCCAGGCTAAATCACCAACTACCAACGTATGTTGCTTGGGAGCCAGACCCGGGGGCAGTAGCGATGGATGCTTTCTCGCTACACTGGGGGGATTTATTTTGCTACGCTTTCCCCCCTTTCTGCCTCATCAGTCGGGTCTTGCAAAAAATCAAGCAAGACTCCGCATCGGGTATCTTGGTAGTGCCCGACTGGCCTACTCAACCATGGTTCCCTCTCGTACAGAAGATGGCCACAGAACCCTGTATCAGGGTGAATAAAAGACCAAGCCTGCTTGTTCATCCTGTTACAGGAGAATGTCATCCATGTCATGACCGCATGCATTTGTTAATTTGCAGATTTTAAAACGGCCACTTCATGGATTCGGACTCTCCAACAGGACCATTGATACCATCACGGGAGCCTGCAGAGAGTCCACAAGGAAGCAGTACCTGACCTACATCAGGAAATGGGAAGGATTCTGCGTGACTACTAAAACAACATACGAAACCGCCACCATCACGGAAGTGCTGGAGTTTCTGGCTACCCTTCATTACGATGAGGGTCTAAGCTACAGCGCCATTAACTGTGCCAGGAGTGCCCTATCGTCTTACTTGGGCAAGGGGAGTGACCAATTGGGAATTGGGTCACATCCCCTAGTATCCAAATTTATGAGGGGAATATTTAATTCTAATCCCCCCAGGCCCAGATATAGCCATACCTGGGACATCAGCACGGTATTGACGATGCTGCGAGGATGGACACCGAACACGGGACTCCCTTTGGCCAAATTAACCTACAAAATGGTCATGATAATGGCACTGATCACGGCGCAACGGGTCCAGTCCCTGCACAAACTTAGTCTGGATGCCATGGCAATTACCAGTGGGAAAATCACATTCCAGGTGCAGGGACTATTGAAGCAAGATCGACCCGGAGTGTCTGGACATACTTTGGAGTTCCTGGCTTACCCAGCGGACACCCGTCTTTGTATCGTTACATTGATTCTGCGATACATTTCAGTCACTAAAGATCTAAGGGGCACGGAAACAGCTTTGCTTGTCAGTCACAAGAAGCCTCATCACAGGGTCACGGTGCAAACCATTTCCAGATGGTTAAGGGTGGTACTGGATGCGGCGGGGGTGGATACTAATGTGTACAAATCTCACTCCACCAGGGCAGCATCCACCTCGGCGGCTAGAAGGATGGAGGTACCACTGGATCACATCCTGGCCACAGCGGGTTGGAACAATGAGAAAACCTTCCACCGCTTTTATAACAAACCCGTGACCTCCCCTGACAATTATGCAGGGAGGATTTTAAGTGCTGCCAGATAAATAACCCTTATGGGACACAATATTGTGTTTGGTATGAATAAATACCTGTTTTGTTTTTCAGCCAGTGTCTTGTCTGAATCACGTCCATCCTCTTATCCCAGCTTTAGCGGTGTGTGAGCATGGAGCTTCCAGGGCATGAAATCACAGAGCTTTGAAATCTTCACGTAGTCACTCACGTGACTCCGAAGTAAAATAGTAAGATTAAACGAGAACTTACCAGTTTGAAGTTTGATCTTTATTTTGTGAGGTGTCACGATGAGGGATTACGTGCCCTCCGCTCCCGACCCTCTATTATAAAGATCACCTGGTATGAACGTTCTCTTTTTTCTCTTACTATGTCAGTCATTGTGACTGTTTGTTCTGTGATTTCACACCACTGCTTTGAAGAATGTCGCGCATGCGTGCTGGCGGGGTCTTCACGTAATCCCTCATCGTGACACCTCACAAAATAAAGATCAAACTTCAAACTGGTAAGTTCTCGTTTAATCTTACTATTCTGAGAGGCACATTCTGCTTGTCAGAATATTAGTATTAACCTCAGTATCACACAGGATTATATACATTTCCATAAAGAAAAATTGCATCTGGTGACATAAACACAGAGCAGACTTTATTTTACCATTGTGGGTATTTGGAGCCTGTATTTAGCGCAGCCGTTATCTCCAAACCCAATCTAAATACCGGTAAATAGCGGGAACCGGCTTTTGAATCAGCCTTATCTCCCGATCCGATCTAAATCGGAAACTGCTGTTTTTTAGCGCGTTCCATTCAATTACCGCAGTTTAACTACATACTCCAGCTGGCTCCGTATTTTCAAGCCAGATTTATAGAATTTAAAAACAAATCCACAATACATATACACTCTAGCTGGCTCTGCAGATTTATTTAGAGTTTAAAAAACACTCGCAAGAAGTTCAACACTGACTTGCCTGTGGGTTAAACTTACCGCTGGTGGAAGCAGCGATCTCCACCCTGTCGATGCCACATGCGTCAACTTAATGCCGAACATGCGCTTGGCGGGGCTTCTTCACGTAGTCACTCACGTCACTCCGAAGTAAAATCAATATGTTTACTAGCGACTTTCACTTGATGAAACATTGACCTGATATCAGCCATCAAAGCAATCAGTTCTTGCCTTAATTTAATTTGAACTCCAATGAGTGAGTTGACAAGGTCTGACCCTTGCAGTAGTTCACTGTTAAGCGATGTCCCTTTAAAAACTGCAGCGCAATCAAAGACAACCCTCAATGTCCCTTTCTTCGAGTGAAATACCCCATGGTGCGGAATGTACCAGAGCTCTCCATCATCTCGATATAATTGATTCGTTGGTATCTCTTCGGCATAATCATTACTAATGATCTTCTGTAAGAAGGATGTATATTCCTCTTGAAATTTCGTGTTCTTAACAAACTTACGTTTCAAATTCTAAATACGCTCTTCAGCCATATGAGGATTATTCGGCAAATTAACGCTTTCTTGCTTGAAAGGTAAGTCCAAATAATAATGTCATTTTTTCATCTTAACTGAATGGTTCATAATATCTAAGAATTCTTCTCGAGACATTTCTTCAGATTCATGGCTGGTGCTTTCATTGAAGTCATGATTATATTGCTTCATTAACAGCTTTTCCAATTTACCTGTTGATATTTGGTTAACAGCAACAGCATGACAATTCATTTTGCTGGTGCTTATTTTATTCTTACACAAGGAACCATAGATAACCCATCCTAGTAGGGTCTTCACAGCATACGGTCCATCCCCTTGGCTCCTAATAATCTGAACAGGTTCTAATGCTCTCGGAGCATTCGTTCCAATAAGTATGTCAATATCAGAATTGATCTTGGATATTTTGACCTCCTTCAGGTAATGCCATTGCTGTAAGTCTTCACATCTGGGTACATTTTGACGACCAACAGGCATTGTTGCATGTGTAAAAACTTCTGGAAATGGATTAAAGGTATCTTCATTCAAACTGGCTATCTCCATATTTGTAATACAATAACTAGGGTACTCTTTCTCTTTATTCATGGTACGCATTTGAATTTTAACTTTCTCTCCAGTAATGCTCAGCCTTCTCATCAAATTTTCTGTACAAAAAGTAGCTGAACTTCCGGGATCCAGAAATGCATATGTTTGCAACACTACATTAGTTTCCCTATTTCTCACTTGTACTGGTAAAATAGATAAAATGCATGCTTCCTCCCCGGCCCCAATATGAGCAGTTACTTGAGGCGAGGTGATAGCATTAATAGCCGTTGGCTCCTTCTTCCGCTCAGTAAGATCTGGCTCTTTCTTTACATTATGAAGCACATCAGGATGATTCTGCTCACATTTGTCACAAATTACTGGGCACATACAGTATTTTACCATGTGCCCCTTCTTTAAACATCCATAGCAGATTCCACTACGTTTTTTAAAAGTCCATCTTTTCTTCATATTTCTTGTCTTTAAATTTACGACACCATCTTATGGAGTGACCTACTTCATCACAAAACGAACAAAATCCTTTATTAATAGTCGGTGCATCCTCTATGGCACCACCCAACGCATTCTTAGGTATCATATTGGTAGCAAAATTGCTTTTCTTAGGCCGTCTTTTGTTTAGTTTTGGCATAGGTAGAACCTTTATAAGTTGAAAGTGGTTTGGCTTCTTCAATAATCCCGTTACATGGGTCTGACATGTACTGTACTTCTCTTTCTAAAAATTCCACCAGGTCTGATATCCTGGCTCCATGTTTGCTCTTATCTTGTATTTCACCTGCCCTATCACTCCACGTTTCTCTCATTCTTCTGGGCAACTTGTTAATAATGATTCTCATATTACTTGCAAGATTCATTTCCTCCATGTAGCCAAGATTTTTCATCGAGCTGCAACATCTTCTCAGAAATATTGCATAATCACTCAATTTTTCCAAGTCTTCTGGCTTAATTTCTTTCCAAGCATGCGCATTTTCAGTGTATGCGTTCGTAATCGTCTGTTCATCACCAAAACGGTCCTTTAGTAATCTTCTCACCTTTCTATAGCCCTGGTCGCCTGGTTCCATCTGAGAACTTTCTACAAGCACCTTCACACTTCATTTTGTGTACTTCACCAAAAATCATAAGCTCTCCTTTTTATCCTTAACTTTCATCTCTAATACCTTCTCTATTGCCCTTACGAAAGTTTCATACTCCAAAGGATCTCCGTCATACGTAGGAATTTCTACTGGTGGTAGAATGAGGGAGGTATTTCGTCTTGCTATAATCTAGTTGAATTCAGATTGCCTATTCAACAGTGCCACTAAACCAACCAAATTCCCTTCTCCTTGGTCCACCTGTTCATAAACAGGTCTTGGCTCAAACAGACTTGTTCGAGCCGGGCCCTAGGCCTTGGAAAAGCGTGATCCATTGGTCCATCTCGAGTTTGTATGGATGCTCCCATAGTAGATAGTTTCGGTCCAGCGCCCATTTGCTGAGATGAAGGTTCACTCAACCTATTTAGGTTTTCCAATCCAAGGTATCCGGTGGACCTTGACTGTGGATTCGATCCAACTACCAATTCCCTCTGAGCAGTTTTCTCCCTCCGTCTAGAGCTCATCGGCCTCGACGATCTAGAGCTGCATCTTGACCCCTCTCCATCCAGTATGTCTTTCCTGGCTTTGCCACTGTAGATGATATGTGTATATCCCTTTAACAGTAGTGACGTAGCACATGCTAACCACTCCCCTATAATCGAGCATAACTGGGTCCTCCCCATCCTTAGCTCTCTCTCTTGTGATCGTCACAGACCACGTACAGCTAGGGCAGCGATGTGTCTTTCGTTAATAAAGTTATAGTAAAGAATTCTCTGTGTACGTGCATGTTCTTTACATGGCGTCAGAAGTTTCTTATTCTGCGTCTCCTGTCTACCGGGTTTTATTTCTGTAGTCCCAGTACCCCCTCCCCGCGTCGCGATGGCTTCTTCCCGTCGTAAGCCTGATATTCTGATCTTTGATGATGACATTGCTCACCGTTGGAACGTCTTCCGACGTGATTTTGAGCACTGCGTTACTAGTGCCCACTCTGCGGTTGCCCCGGCGGTCAAAGCTTCCCTCCTGCTCAACCTGGCCGGACCGGAGGCTCTGGAACGGTCGGAGTCGTTCGTCTACGGGATCAACGAGAACGCTCAGGACCCGGTATGTCTACTTGCTAAGTTTACCGAATTATGTGACATTCCCACTAACTGCATCCTGGAGCGTTTCAAATTTTTTCGGCCGCCGCTAGAACCCTAGCGAATCTGTGGACAATTTCGTCGCCGCGTTGCGGCACCTGGCTCGCCGCTGCAGCCTGAATGCTGCAACCCCTGAGACTTTGACCCGCGATGTTTTGGTGTATGGCCTCCGACACGAGAAGCTGCGACCTGAGCTACTCCGCAAGCCCGATTTGACTTTCAACGAGGCTCTGCACGCCTCTCGCCTGGCGGAGGCTGTCTCCTCCGCCCTGTCGCCGCCCGACCATGAGGTCCGCGCGGCCAGTTTAGCCCGCCGCCAGACCCCTGCTCCACAGCGACAGAGGGTAAGCCCTGTGCCCGGGTCCAGACCCCGTCAGCGCTGTCCGAATTGCAACTTTGCGTGGCATCGTTTTAATATTTGCCCTGCGCTGGGAAAGACTTGCAACTTCTGCCACAAGCAAAACCATTTCTCAGCGGCATGTCTTTCCCGTGGGAAGCCTGCGATGCCACAGCAGAAGCCCTCTAACTACCTGACACGTGATGATACGGCGTCTGGTTCCCATCACCAACAGGACGAACTCCCACTGTCTGATTCGAGCTCTTCCCAGAGCGAGCTGAGCGTGTTTTCGCTGCGAGGTGCACCTGCATTGATAACGGACCCGACGTGGAAGTTACTGTGAATGGCACCACTTTCTCTGCTAACGTCGACACGGGGGCCGCAGCCAACGTTATGTCAACAAGCTTATTCAAAAATATAAGAAATAATGAGCCCGTTACCACTGAGCGCTCTGTTCTGCGTGCCTATGGGGGAGGCTTGCTTGTTCCTGTGGGGAAGGCCACTCTCCACTGCAAGGTACTGAAAGCATCTCGGCCCCTCTCTTTCTTTCTACTAGACAGAAAATGTGCCCCGCTGCTTGTACCTGCATTATTGCTGTATACTTTTCCCTAGCGCATGAGACGTGGTCACTTGTCACTGTTCTTTATTTTGTTTTTGTAGAGGAAGGATGAAGATGATATGTGTATATCACTTTAACAGTAGTGACGTAGCCCTTGCTAACCACTTCCCTATAATAGAGTATAACTGTGTCCTCCCCATCCTTAGCTCTCTCTCTAGTGATCGTGACAGACCACGTACAGCTAGGTCAGTGATGTGTGTTTAGTTAATAAAGTTATAGTAAAGAATTCTCTGTGTACGTGCATGTTCTTTACAGTCACCGCCATCTTTGTGTCTGATTCAAATTGTTCCTTACATCGCATCATTTGTTCCTCTTCTCGCATTATCTCTCGCTTCATCTCTTCTTGCTGTCGCGCCATCTCTCGCTTCATCTCTTCCTGCTGTTTCGCCATCTCACGCTTTCTCTCTTCAAGGCATCCGCTTCTATTCAGGGCGCCCAATTGAGCAGAAGCCCTTGAAACCGAATTGGCTGAGCAACCAGATCTACGGCCTGATCTTCGTGAAGATACATTTGAGATACTATCTCCAGGTGCTATATCATCATCTTCTTCTTCTTCATGCTTAGTACCTTCTTTTCTGCTACTTTACTTTGGTCAACTTGCGATAACCATGCTTCTGCAACATCCATGGATTCATCATAATACTCCGTATTTTCCAAATCCCACTTAAAATTTCTTTCACGTTCCTCTTGAGGACGTTCTGCATCCAGCAGTGTGTTCTGCTTCTATTTCTGCTCCTGGCTAAGGTTACGTATCAGGCGTAATTTATCCTCCACCTTATCCTGGTCAGCTTCTGATTCCATGAATATCTTCACGCTTTCAAATAGCCTTCTTATCCTCTTCTCCAACTTGTTCCGATCCAATTCAGTCTCCTTAAGAACATGAATTCGACCTTTCTCAGTGGTTTGTGGTTTGTGGTTTGTGTGTGTGTGTGTGTGTGTGTGTGTGTGTGTGTGTGTGTGTGTGTGTGTGTGTGTGTGTGTGTGTGTGTGTGTGTGTGTGTGTGTGTGTGTGTGTGTGTGTGTCTGTGTCTGTGTCTGTGTGTGCGTGTTAGTGTGTGTGTCTGTGAGTGTGTGTGCGTGTGTATGTCTGTATGTGTGTGTGTGTGTACGCGTTCGTGTGTGTGTCTGTGAGTGTGTATGTGTGAGTGCGCGTGTGTGTGTCTGTGTGTGTCTGCGTGTGCGAGTGTGTGTGTGCGCGCGCACGAGAGTGTGTGCGTGTGTGAGAGTGTGAGTGTGTGAAAGTGTGAGTGAGTGAGTGAGTGAGTGAGTGAGTGTGTGTGTCCGTGTCCCTGTCGGTTTGTCCGCGCGTGTGTGCGTATGTGCCTGCGTGTGTCCGCGTGTGTGTGTGTCCGTGTGAGTCCGTGTGTGTGTGTGTGTGTGTGTATGTGTGTGTGTGTGTGTGTGTGTGTGTGTGTGTGTGTGTGTGTGTGTGTGTGTGTGTGTGTGTGTGTGTGTGTGCGCGCGCGCGTGGGTGTGTGTATGTGTGTATGTGTGTATATGTGTGTTTATATCCTCTCCTCCTTCCCTCCTCTCTCGTTCCCCCTCTCTGCCCATCTCGGACGGAGGCCGGACCAAAACGCTGCTTTAAAAAAAAAACAATAGCTCTGAGCGGACAAAATAAATTTAATCTAAAACGATTTCAAGAAGAGAGAGAGAGAACGAAACCCGAAAAGAAAGAGATGCAGACCATCAGGCCCTGGGGATTTATCAGCCTTCAGTCCCATCAGTCTACCCAACACCATTTCCTGCCTAATGTGGATTTCCTTCAGTTCCTCCGTCACCCCAGATCCTCTGGCCACTAGTACATCATGAAGATTATTTGTGTCCGCCTTAGTGAAGATAGATCCAACGTACCTGTTCAACCCATCTGGCATTTCCTTGTTCCCCATAACAAATTCACCTGTTTCTGTTTTCAAGTGCCCAACTTTGGTTTTCACTAATTATCACCTCTTCACTAACCTAAGGAAGCTATTACTATCCTGCTTTATATTCTTGGCTAGCTTACCTTCGAACCTCATCTTTTCTCCCATATTGTATTTTTAGTTATCTTCTGCTGCTCGTTAAACATTACCCAATCCTCTGGCTTCCCGCTCATCTTTGCTAAGTTGTACTTCCTCTCTTTTATTTTTATACTGTCCGTCCCTGACTTCCCTTCTCAGCCACGGTCGCCCCTTACTCACTCCCCTTGGTATCTTTCTTCCTCTTTGGAATGAACTGATCCTGCACCTTCTGTATTATTGCCAGAAATATCTGCCATTGTTGTTCCGCTCTCCCTCATCCCAGCTAGGTGATCTTTCCAGTCAACTTTGGCCAGCTCCTCTCCCCAACAACCGGATTGGACGATTATGGAAAGAGAGGATTGGTCTCCTCATAATATTGGAGCAATCCTTCTCTATCCAATATCGATGAATAATATAAATTACAACAATAATCCAATTATATACAGTACAATCAGAATTTGGAAACAAATAAAATAAAATAAAATTAAGAAATTAAAACTAAAATTAAGAAATGTATTTCTCTTATCTCCTATCGGTAAAAAAAAACCTCATTTAAACCTTCAAGTATAGAAAAAGCATTTATGCAATGGGAAAGCTGGAATTAAAATCTTCGGAGATGTGTATGAATCGGGAAAACTATTATCATTTAAACAAATACAACTAAAATGCTATTTGGGAAACAATCAGTATTTTAAATATTTCCAAATCTGTGACTATCTGAAAAAAATCGCACAAGATAATCACAATCTGCCTCCAGACTTACTGGAAGAAGTGATGAATACAAAGGCAGAATCAGCAAGCCGAATATCATATATATATAATATTATTCTAAATGCAGAAATACCAACAACGGATGGTATCAGGAGAGACTGGGGAAAAATAATTAAGTATAAAAATTCCCAAAGAAAGCTGGGAAGAATATTTATTAAACGTGCTTAAATGTTCAATTAATGTAAGACACATCTGAATCCAATTTAAAATCTTACACAGATTATACTGCTCAAAAACTTAAATAAGTAAAAGTTTTCCCAACGTCTCTCCCATATGTGATAAATGTCAATGTCAAGAAGCTAATATAACACACTCATTTGTCTTTTGTACAAACATTCAAACAGTTTAGACTGACATTTTTGAAATTTTCTCAACAATATTTACAATAAAATTGACCCCAGAAGCAGACTGGATAATCTTCGGGATATCGGAAGATTGCCCTGAATGAAATGTGTTTCAAAAGACTCTGTTTGAATATAGCTTAATAACTGGAAAAAAGCTAATCTTAAAATTCTGGAAAAATTCTCCGGTACCTATGTGGATATGTGGATTGACCTCCCGTCAATATGTGGATGTCATCTATGTTCGAAACACTACACTTGGAAGATACGAGACTCCGACTAGCAGGAAAATCAGACTGTTTCTATCAGACGTGGTCTGCATTTATAAATCTATTACAAGGATAAGGTGCAAGAATACTGCAAAAAAGAACCGGTGTCGGGTCTTGGTAAAGGGGGAAGAAAATTTGTCGAATTGGTAGATTCCTTTTGCGAGATGTTTATAATAAAGTAACTGGCTTTCTTTTTTCTTACTCTATTTTTCCCTTTTTCTTTTTTTTTTCTCTCCAGGGTCTATCTCTTAATTCCCGTTCCTATCTCTTCAAGGGTTTCCTTTCCCCCTGTCACGCTTTCGCACTTTCACATCTCTTTTTCACTTTTCTACATTCTATGCTGCTATTTTTCTCTCTATTCTCTCTTTTCTAAAGCCTTAAAATGAAAATAAAAATTAAGGGGTACAATGACTGTAATACAATACAAGGGATGTACACTGATGTAACTTACAGTACCGCTAATAAATAAAGATATTTTAAAAAAAACTTTGGCCAGCTCCTCCCTCCCTCATGGCTCCGGCGGTGAATGTCAGGAGCCGGAGCCCGGAGCGGAGAGACTGCAGCCGCCTCTGGGATGGATGCGCTCAGGGCGCGGATTTATTAATGAGCCGAGCACTGAGGTGAGCGGATATTTCACCACGCTCTTCACCTGCTCCCTGAACTTGGACTGGGTCACCGCGTAAATAAATGTGTTGGTGCAGCAGCTGAGATTCCTCAGCAAATACCCGACGTCGCTAAAGATCCATTGAGAATCATTCCGACCAGTTGCAGCTCCTGTTATCTGATAATAGACGAATTCTACAACATACGTCAGCCACAGGAGGATGAAGCTGCCGGAGATGGTGAAGAGTAAAACCACAGACCTCCTCCTGCTCTCCATCTCCGGGTCACTGCGGTTCTCCCTCTTGCTCTCGCCCCTCAGCCCCTTACGGACGCGACTGGCCACTAAAATGTGGCGGACTGTCAGAGCGTTGAGGAGCAGGATTACAGCGAAAGGGAGGAGCGGAGTTAAAACCGTGTCGATCCAGTCAAATGCCACCCAGCCTGGGTCAGAGTAATAACTATCCACCATGTCACAGCCCCACGGGACATTGTCGATAATTGTCCCGGGTTCATTTGTGAAGTAGCGGGGAATGTTTTTCAGACCGAGCAGGACGCCGGCTGTTGCTAGAACCGCAGCCGCAGTTGTCCCGGTGCAATATTTAGTTTTCAGCTTCTGGCAACAAATGGCGACAAACCGATCAAAGGTGAAAGTGACGGTGAACCAGACAGAACATTCTGTAGCTGCAAATCTCAGCACAAGGATAACACTGCACACAGGGTAAATGGACAGGAAACTCCAATAAAAGTAATGATATCGGAGCTGATACAAAATGACCTCGATGATGATGACCAGTAGATCGGCCGCTGCCATGGCCACCAGGTAGCGAGTGGTGCAGGTGGAGAGGCCGCAGTTTCCCCGGGACAGGATCACAATCGCCACTAAATTCACTGCGGAAAGACAAGGGAACGGACACTGGGCATTTACTCAACACGGTCTCCGGGGCTGACTAAACACCGGCTCGACTTTCAGCTCAAGATCAGGAGTGTTGGAGTCGGTGCGCGGCTGCTGCAAGTTTAACAATGCCAGAGCCGGCTCCGACTGTGCACGACCTGCCTGCCTGCTTCAGGGGAGCAGAGATAAGGCGACGGGCGGGTGGGGTAAAGGACGGGCGGGGAGGGACGGAGCAGCCACCCGCTACAACAGGCGCAATGGTCCCTTATATAGTTAAACCTGATCACGGTCTCTGATTGGGCCGGTTTCACAGTCTTAACCATGAGCGGCTGCGTTTGAATAGGGCTCTGGCATCTGATGGGGACGAGGAGGCTTCCAGCGGGATGGCGGGGCCAACATGGAATCCGGCGGCAGAGTGGCTCCGTTAATGGATTCATTCTACAGTGCGTTCAGTTCAGTAACAACACACACACACACACACACACACACACACACATACGCACACACACACACACACACACACACACACGCACACACACACACACACATGCACACACACACACACACACACACACACGCACACGCACACACACACGCACTCACACACACTCACTCTCTCTCTTCCGCGTCCGGGTGATCGATCCAACTGGCGATGGGATCCGACTGTGACAGACAGACTCCACAGTGAGACCCAGTGTCCACAGGAGCGGCTGTTCCCTCTGATCAATAACACACACACAGTGAACTTCACAATGTGAACCCCTCTCTCCCAGCCACCCCGTCCCGGAGAGCTGCCTGCCTGCCTGCCTGTCCCGAGCACTGGGCCAACTCTGGGCAAGGTGCCACTGAAGGCAAGAACAACATTCTAGTGGCTCCCGGCCGGCAGCAGTGAGAGAAAAAGAGGGTCAGTTTCAGCTGTCTGAAAATAAGACAAATCACAGCAGCGTTAATTCACAAATATTTCACTGAGAGGATTGATATTCTGCACATATTCTTGTACAACGGTCATCAGTTGGGAACTTGTAACATGTTGAGAATCAGGTCAACACCAGTTAACACACGGATGGATGGAGTTATAAAACTTGATTTGTTCTGCTCACTTACCGGGACTCCAACGGCGGAAATGATCACGTACAGGATTTTCTCCACGTCGTAATATTCATAAATATGCTGCCCCATTTTCTCTGCCCAGCGACGTGTCCCCGTGAGCTGCCGGCAATGTCTCGGAATGAAATGCTGGGGCAGAACATTCCTGGAGATTTTATACCATTTCCCGTCTCCACCGGGACAGTGAAGTTTCAACAGAGTTTAAAAATAGAGATTTAGAAATGATTCACAAACAGATGACATCAGCCGAGTGAGTGAAATCCCTGCTGAGACAGGTTGTGATTTAATCAGGGAATTAATTGAGAAACTCCAAAGACTGGGATTGTGGCGATAGATACTGAGGGATGAAAATTGGGAGCGGCGGGCGCCATTGTTCTAGCGAAGGGGATAATGTTTCAAACTCCATCAGATCCACTCTCCAACTCATGTTGTTTGTCTGATTTCCTTCAATCCGTTTTACTCAGCAAAGTAATGCCAAATGCCAGGGACACTCTCAGGGCATCTGGTGTCCAGCTTGAAGGTGGACTGGACTGGGCGAACATTGTCCACAGGGTTACACAAAAAGCTGGAGAAACTCAGCGGGTGCAGCAGCATCTAAGGAGCGAAGGAGATAGGCGACGTTTCGGGTCGAGACCCTTCTTCAGACTGGTCCACAGGTTGAGGAAGTAGTTCAACAGATCGCCTCTGACTTAAAACCACCCCCCCCCCCTCCTCTCTGCTTCACCACTCAATATGATCGCGGCTTAACTGACTGACTGTGACCCCAACCCCACACTCCCGGTGACCCCGGTATTCATTCATTCTTTGCTTGCCTGAAGTGGGTCTGACTTTCCCCTGCGACAATGACATTGGCTACCTTCATAGAAACATAGAAACATAGAAAAATAGGTGCAGGAGTAGGCCATTCGGCCCTTAGAGCCTGCACCGCCATTCAATATGATCATGGCTGATCATCCAACTCTGTATCCCGTACCTGCCTTCTCTCCATACCCCCTGATCCATTTAGCCACAAGTGCCACATCTAACGCTCTCTGAAATATAGCCAATGAACTGGCCTCGACTACCTTCTGTGGCAGAGAGTTCCAGAGACTCATCACTCTCTGTGTAAAGATTTTTTTCCTCATCTCGGTCCTAACGGAATTCCCCCTTATCCGTAGACTGTGACCCCATGTTCTGGACTCCCCCAGCATCAGGAATAATCTACCAGCATCTAGCTTGTCCAACCCCTTAAGAATTTTGTAAGTTTCTATAGGATCCCCCCTCAATCTTCTAAATTCCAGCGAGTACAAGCCGAGTCTATCCAATCTTTCCTCATATGAAAGTCCTGACATCCCAGGAATCAGTCTGGTGTATCTTCTCTGTACTCCCTCTATGGCAAGGATGTATTTCCTCAGATTTGGAGATCAAAAGTGTACGCAATACTCCAGGTGTGGCCTCACCAAAACCCTGTACAACTGCAGTAGAACCTCCCTGCTCCTATACTCAAATCCTTTCGCTATGAATGCTAACATGCCATTTGCTTTCTTCACTGCCTGCTGCACCTGCATGCCTACTTTCAATGACTGGTGTACCATGACACCCAGGTCTCGTTGCATCTCCCCTTTTCCTAATCTGCCACCATTCAGATAATAGTCTACCCTCATGTTTTTGCCACCGAAGTGGATAACCTCACATTTATCCCCATTATACTGCAGCTGCCATGCATCTGCCCATTCACTCAGCCTATCCAAATCACCCTGCAGCCTCCAAGCATTCTCCTCACACCTAACTATACCCCCCCAGCTTGGTGTCATCTGCAAATTTGGAGATGTTGCATTCAATTGTCTCGTCCAAATCATTAATATATATTGTAAATAGCTGGGGTCCCAGCACTGAGCCTTGCGGTACCCCACTAGTCACTGCCTGCCATTCTGAAAAGGACCAGTTTTCTCCTACCCTTTGCCTCCTGTCTGCTAGCCAGTTCTCTATCCACATCAATACTGAACCCCCAATAGCGTGTGCTTTAAGTTTGTATGCTAATCTCTTATGTGGGACCTTGTCGAAAGCCTTCTGAAAGTCTAGATATAACACATCCACTGGTTCTCCCTTATCCACTCTACTAGTTACATCCTCAAAAAATTCTATCAGATTTGTCAGACATGATTTACCTTTCGTAAATCCATGCTGACTTTGTCCAATGATTTCACCACTTTCCAAATGCGCTGCTATCCCATCTTTAATAACTGACTCTAGCAGTTTCCCCACTACCGATGTTAGACTAACTGGTCTGTAATTCCCCACTTTCTCGCTCCCTCCTTTTTTTAAAAAGTGGGGTTACATTAGCTCTCCTCCACCTTCTTCCACTTTCCATTCATTCACCACCTTCTGACGAGGAACGACCCAGACTCACAAAGACACTCAGAGATCAGAAACATTACCACCTTAGATTTGTCCTAAACCTACAAAAAACGGCGAATGATGCAGCATCTCCCCCTCCTCTCTTTCTCTTTCCCTCCATCCATACTGCTGTCCTCTCTCTGAACTGTTACTCTCACCCCTACTCTCTATATTCTCCCTCTCTGCGCCGGCATATCTCTGTCAACCTTACATCCCTTACCCCACGCTCCCCTCTCACTCTCACTGCATCTCTCCCTCCGTTTATCTGTGTCTCTCCGACCCTTGCCTCTCTCACTTTGACCAACCCACTCGCTCCGAACTCTTCTCCATCTCCCCACACTACATTTAATAGTCCACTCTCCCTCCACCTCTTCCACTTTCGTCTTCTCCGCTATCTCTCCCTTTCATCTTTGTACTCCCTATCTGTCTCTTCGTTCCCCCAACTCTCCTCCAGCTCGCCCTCACTTCTCCCTTCAACGCCTTTCTTGAGAAGTGCGGTTAAAATGGTGAGTGAGTGAGACACCATGGGATGTAACAGCTGTCCATATCCCCTTCCCCCACACTCCAGCAGCACTTCCAGGTGAGACAGATGTTCACCGGCACCTCCTCTAATCCCATGTGTTGCATGCATGCGGTGTTCCAGATATGGCCTCCTTTACATCGGCGTGGTGGAGCGTAGACTCGGCGAACGTTACTCCGAACACTTACCCTCGTTCCGCCAAGGCCTGCCGGATCTCCCGGTCGCTGACCGTTATAACGCCCCTTCCCACACTGACCTTTCTGCCCTGGGCCTCCTCCATTGCCAGAGTGAGGCTACATGCAAACTGCATATGCCACTTGGTTACCTTGCAACCTGATGGTATGAACAATGAATTCTCCAATGTTTGGCAGCTAGCATGAACTATCCCGCTTTCCCCTCCATCTTCCTCGTGTCTCAAACGGGCTCCCACCCACTCATCTCCTCTATCCCCCATCCACCGATATTCCTTCCCCTCTCTTTATAATTCCATCCTCTTCAATCTTTATCTCACTCCTTATATAGTTGAATCTCAGTTATCAACCACATGACTATAAAAAACGCATTAATCTGCAGCCGCACATCATTCAACTCACTTTTTCCTGCCTCCCTCTGTTCCAGCCTTCTCCCCCTTCCAACCACAATCAGTCTGAAGAAGGGTCCCGAACAGAAACGTCACCTATTCATGTTCTGAGAAGGCAAAGGTAGATCCGCAAATCGCCTACAACTCTCACCAACTTCTACAGTTGCACCATACAAGGTCTTTCATCAAAAACCATCGCAGCTTGGTTTGGGAGCAGCTCCATCTGGGCAGCTCCGTGAAGCTGGACAGGTCGCTCATATTTCGGCAACACTGACTGGTCTCTGCGACAAGGTTGTGGCACGTTGCGGCCTCATCCGACCCCTGGCAGGAACAAATTGTGTAGCCAATTCATCAACTCTTCACACCTGTGCCTTTACTCTTGTGTCTGGCCCAGACTGAGTACTGCACATCCGTATGTAGTAGAAGCAGACATACTAGCCTGGTAGACACGAGCCGGAACAGCACCTTTAGAACCTTCAACCTACTCCAGTCGAGCAGCTCCCTATACTCGCAGGCATTCCATCTGCAGGGATCCGAAGGCAAGCAGCAACTCTGGCACTATCTCGTTATGCCATGGACCCAGATCACCTCCCCCATCAGGCTATTAGCAGAGAGCAGAGGCCATCCCGACTGAAGTCACGTCACCCCTTGGACATTGAAAACAACTCCTAGCATCCATCCAGCCAACTGAGACAAAAGCACACTGTATAGCCACCAAATGGTCACAAGAGTGGAAGGCAACCTCATCTCCATTACACAGCTACAGCTCTTCACCAAATACAAACTGTACAGAGTCTGAGCTCCCCTGAGGAGCTTGGGTGAAACTCAACAGACTTGGTACTGGAGTTGGGCGTTTCAATGCCAGCATGTGGAGATGGGGGCTCCCTCCCTCCGCCAGAGCCCAGCCTGTGAATGTGGAGCAGCACAACAGACAGCCAACCCTGTCATCTCTGGGTGCCCGCTGTACCACCCACCAAATGCAGCTCTGTCAGGGCCTGGCAGACATTGACGCCAACAGAGACAACAACCTGGCTGCTCAACACCGACTCGAGATCTAACGATTCCTTTGGTTTAAGTTTCAATCGCAAGAAGAAGAATCTCCATCGAAGACAGTGAGTAATTGCAGCAAATTGTGGACGTAACACAGACGATGGCACAAACCAATCTTCCTTCCATTGACTCAATTTATACCGCACGCTGCCTCGGCAAGGCCAGCTGCAAAATCGACCATTCTCACCCTGGTCATTCCTTCTTATCCCCTCAGGCAAAATATAGAGAAGTGTGAAAACGCCCACCTCCCGATTCAAGGACAGTTTCCTCCCCGCTGTTATCAGGCAACTGGAATCATTCAATCACAACCAGTGCTGAAATACTATCTCCCTCTTTGGTGATCCTCGGCCGATCTTTGATGGGACTTTCCTTGCATTACCTTGCACCAAACGTTATCCCCTTAGCATGTATCTGTACACTGTAAATAGCTCCATTGTAATCATTTGTTTTCTTTCCGCAGCAAAAGCATTTCATTGTACCTCGGTACACGTGACAATAAACTAAACCCAACTGGAAAACTCAACTAAACTTCTCCAGAGATGCATCCTGACTCGCATTGGTTATTGTGTGTGTGTGTATGTGTGACACTATGAGAATGTGTGTCCATGCATGGGTGTGTTAGCACGTGTATTTAAGTGTGAATGTGTGAGATTGTGCAAAGCAGTTGGAGTGTGTGTGTGAGTGTAAGTGTATGCTTTTGCAAGAATTTCAATAATTCAATGGTACTTTATTGTCACGTGTACCCAGGTACAGTGAAATACTTAGTTTTGCAGATAACCCGGTAAAATCATGTAGCAGACACAAGTCTCGCCACATTTTGACGCCGACAAAGTTACAAACGTTGGCCGAATAATTCTATCTTCCGCCTGCCGCCGCACCGGGGAACCCCCTTCGTTCTCGGTGGCCTTCCTCGCTCTCCGACGGTCCACCTCGCTCGCTGTCATTGCTCGAGACTCCATCCTCGCTACCGAGGCGCGGCTCCCATCGCCGTCCGCGGTGGGCGAGCCGTGCCTACCGTTCCATATGAAGGGCGGCCCTGCTCACCGGGGACATTCCCGGCTGTGCTGCGTTACGCAGCTAACCCCGCGAACACCCGGAAACCTTCCGAATCACAAAATGTGCAAATGTGCAGACGGGCCTACGTGTGTGAATGCGGCACATTGTGTAAGAGTGGCGGTATTTGCTTTTGTTTGTGTCAGCGTGAGTGTGCGTGTCAGTGTACGTGTGAGTGTGTGAGCAATAGTAAATGTGCGTGAGAGCGTTTGTGTGAGTGCGTTTGGATTTTTGTTTGTGAGACAATGTTAGAGAATACTAGAATAAGTGGGACCCGTTGAGTCCCATTTTCACACGGGAGGGCTGGTCCCCGAACGCAATGTTCCACCTCTCCACCAATTCTAATATTACGCAACAGACAACAGGTGCAGGAGTGGGCCATTTGGCATTTCGAGCCAGCACCGTCATTTAATGTGATCATGGGTGATCATCACCAATCAGTACCCCGTTCCTGCCTTCTCTCCATATTCACTGACTCCGCTATTTTAAGAGCCCAATCTAGCTCTCTCTTGAAAGCATCCAGGGGACCTACATCCACCGCCTTCTGAGGCAGAGAATTCCACAGACTCACAACTCTCTGTGAGAAAAAGCGTTTCCTCGTCTCCGTTCTGAATGGTTACTCCTTATTCGCAACTGGTTCTGGACTCCCCCAACATCGGTAACACGTTCCCTGTCTCTAACGTGTCCAAACCCTTAACAATCTTATATGTTCCAATGAGAATCGCTCTCATCCATCTAAACTAAAGGGTGTACAAGCCCAGCTGCTTCATTCTCTCAGCATATGACAGTCCCGCCATACCGGGAATTAACCTTGTAAACCTACGCTGCACTCCCTGAAGGGAAGAATGTCCTTCCTCAAATTAGGGGACAAAATCTGCACACAATGCTCCACAATACTCAATACTAGGGCCCTGTACAACTGCAGACGGGCCTCCTTGCTCCTATATTCGACTCCGCTTGTTATAAAGGCCAAAACGCCATTCGGTTTCTTCACTGCCTGCAGTACTTGCATGCTTACTTTCATAGACTGATGTACAAGGGCCCCCAGATCCCGTTGTACTTTCCCTTTTCCCGAGGAAACGCCATTTAGATAGTATCCGCCTTCCTGCTTGTGTTACCGAATTGGATAGTGTCAAATTTATCAGCATTAAACTTTATCTGCCATGCATCTACCCACTCCTCCAATCTGTTCCAATTACCTAGCACTCTCATAGCATCCTCGTCACAGTTCACACTGCCACCCAGCTTTGTGTCATCTGCAAATTTGCTAATGTCACTTTTAATCCCTTCATCCAAATTATTGATGTATATTGTAAATAGCTGCGGTCCCAGCACCGAGCCTTGCGGTACCCCACTAGTCATTGTCTGTCATTCTAAAAGGGACCCATTAATCCCTGCTCTTGTTTCCTGTCTGCCAACCATTTCTCTATCCATGTCAGCACTCTACCCCCAATACCATGTGCCATAATTCTGCCCACTAATCTCCCATGTGGGTCCTTATCAAATACTTTCTGAAAGTCCAGGTACACTCCATCCACTGGCTCTCCCTTGTCCATTTTCTTGGTTACATCTTCCGAAATTTCCAGAAGATTAGTCAAGCATGGTTTCCTTTTCGCGAATCCATGCTGACTCGGACCGATCCTGTTACTACTATCCAAATGTGCGGCTATCTCATCTTTTATAATGAGTCGAGCATTTTCCCCACTACCGAGGCAAACTCATCTATAGTTCCCCGTTTTCTCTCTCCCGCCTTTCTTAAGAATTGGTGGTCTGTCAGGGTAGAGGGTTTTTTTGGAGCGCTAGTATGTGTGTTGTGGGCCGAAGGAATTGGTTTACAGAGGGCTAGTATGGACATTGTGGGCTGAACGGATTATTGGACTCGCAGTCCCAGTAGTCACGGCTGGCGTGCAGGCATTTCACTCACTCACGGCTGGTGGGCTGGCAGTTCAGTTACTCACGGCTAGTGGGGTGGGAGTTCACTCGCTCACGACTGGTGGGCTGGCAGTTCAGTCAAACATCTGTTGGGCTTGCAGGTCAGTAACTCACGGCTGGTGGGCTGGTGGGCTGACAGTTCAGTCACTCATGGCTGGCGGGCTGGCAATTCACTCACCAAGGCTTGTGGGATGACAGTTCAGTCACGCATGGCTGGTGGTCTGCAGTTTATTCACTCACGGCTGGTAGGCTGGCAGTTCAGTCATTCACGGCTGGTGGGCTGGCAGTTCACTCACTCCCATCTGATGGGCTGGCAGTTACTCAGGGCTGGTGGGCTTTCAGTTCACTCACTCACGGCGGGTGGGCTGCCAGTTCATTCATTCACGGCTGGTGGGCTGGTAGTTCAGTCACTCACGGCTGGTGGCCTGACAGTTCACTCAATCCTGGCTATTGGGCTGGCAGTTCAATCACACATGGTTGGTGGGCTGGCAGTTCAATCAATCACGGCTGGTGGGCTGCATTTGACTCACTCACTGACGGCTGCAAGGCTGCCAACTCACTCACTCGTGGCTGGTGGGCTGGCAGTTCACTAACTCACTGCAGGTGTGCTCACACACGCACATCTTCCATCACACACACGCCCCTCATTACCCACACCCCATCCTCCATCACACACAACCTCCGTCACACACACACGCTCCATCACACAAACACCCTCCATCTCACATACACACCCTCCATCTCTCGCACACACCATCCATCACACATATAGCCTCAATCTCACACACACACACCTTCCATCTCTCGCACACACACCCCCTCCATCTCTCCCACACATACACCCTCCATCTCTCCCACACACAAAACCCTTCATTTCACACTCACACCCTCCATCTCACACACACTCACCCCCTCCATCACTCACACCCTCCATTACGGAAACATTCACACACTCACACACACATACACACATACACACACACACACACACACACACACACACACACACACACACACACACACACACACACACACACACACACACACACACACACACACACACACACACACACACACACACACACACACACACACACACACACACACAGACATGGGATATCTATATGAGAGTAAAACTATTGAATCTACTCACACGGCTGAGCGCGATGTCTGGGCTAAGTGGGAGTTCCGGAATGACTTTTAAAATATTTTCCTTGTACGGAGGACCCGACCTTTTCTCTGTCGGGTCTCCGTTGTCGTTGGGGCCTAGCACCGTGGAGCGGCCTCCAACCGGAACGACCTGGGCCTCCAGTCGCGGAGCCTGCGGACTACTCACCATCGTGGGGCTGGCCGGCGTGGGGAGCTGCGGTGGCGCGCTGCTGCGGCCCGACCCCGGAGATTCGGAGGCTCCAGCCCAAGCCCGGTGGACGGTAACATCGGGAGCTCGCGGGTCCCTGGTGGGAGACCGCTTTTTGGAGCTTCCGCAACCGCAACTTCTCCCGCCCGAGTTGCGGGGTTGAAAGAGACCTGGAGCGGCGCGTTACATCGCCCGGCGCGCCTTTAATCGGCGCGGGACTTGCTAGCGCCCGCCGGGGGCTCGAACATCATGACCCGGAGCGCGGCCTTGCATCGCCCGGCGCGGCCTTAATGGGCGCGTGACTTATTTAGCATCGCCAGCCGGGGGCTCCAACATCAAGACCCGGAGTGCGGCCTTGCATCGCCCGGCGTGGCCTTAATGGGCGCGGGACTAATTTAGCATCGCCAGCCGGGGGCTTTGAATTTGACATCGGGTGGAGAATGGGGAGTGCAGGGGAGAGATAAGACTTTGCCTTCCATCACAGTGAGGAGGAAATTCACTGTGATCCATGTCTGTGTAAATTGTGTTATGTCTTGGTTCTTCTTTTTGTTGTTGTATGACTGCAGACACCAAATTTCGTTTGAACCTCAAATGACAACAAATAAATTGCATTGCATTGTATTGTATTGTAAAAGATACCACACTGAAGGGGGAGGCAGCCGGCTTACAGCGCCGCCGGATGTCCCGATAGATGGATGTATGTTGGAATGTGAGTTTGTGAGAATGTTTGAATATCTGATTGTTCGATTGTGATAAGGCATAAGGGTGTGTGAGTACATGATGGTGTTGAGTAAGTGATTGCCCGTGAGTGTGTTAGTGCGTGCGTGCGAATAAGTGCGTGCCTCTTAGTGCTAGTACATGTATTTATCTGGTAGTCTGAGTGCATGTGTATCATTGTATGTGAGAACATGTGAGATAGTATTTGAGTGCCTGTGATTTTATGTGTTCGGTTGTGTGCGTGCTCCTGCCCGTGCGCGTGTGTGTGTGTGCGCGCGCGTGTATGTATGTGTGTATCTGTGTCTGTCTGTGTGTGTTCGTGTGTGTGTGGCGTGTGTGTGTGTGAGCCTGTGTGAATGCGTGTGTGCGTGTGTGCGTGCGTGTGTGTGTGTGTTGTGTGTGAGTTTGTGTGTTTGTGTGCGTGTGTGTGTGTGAGTTTGTGTGTGTGTGTGCGAGTTTGTGTGCGTGTGTGAGTGTGAGTGTGTGTGTGTGTGTGTGTGCGTGAGTGTGTGTGTGTGTGTGAGGTTGTGTGTGTGTGTGCGTGTGTGTGTGCGTGTGTGTGTGTGTGTGTGTGTGTGTGTTTGCGTCAGACACCCATGGGGTCAGGGGAAGATAGTTCAGCCATCAGCCAGTACGGCGGAGTAGATTTGATGGACCGAGTAGCTTAAATCTGCTGCAATCGGTTATGATCCTATGACTGTATTTGAGTGTGTGTTTACGCTTTTGTGACAACATTAATGTGTATAAGATGAGTGTGAGTGCACAACAATATCAGTGTGTGACAGTGTGAGAGTATGTATTTTAGTGTTAGTGGTGTGAACGTTTACAAGGGTATGAGTGAGTGTGTGTAAGTATTTATGTGTGTGGCGTGAGTGTGTGCTGGTGTTTGAAACATTATATGACGTTGCGACGAACCGTGTAATAATGTGCGCGTTTCGTGAGTATAAGAGAGTGTGTGGGCGAGTGTGGGTACGTGAATATGTAAGTAAAGAAAAACTGCTGGAGAAACTCAGCGGGAGAGGCAACATATATGGAGAGAATGAATAGACGACGTTTCGGGTCGGGATCCTTCTTCAGGGAACATGAAGACCCTTACTGAAGGAATAAGAATACTTGAATATGTAAGTGCCTCCGTGAGTGGGTTTGTCCACGGGTATGTGTTTCGATGTGTCAGTGTCCGTGACTTTGAGTGCTTAGCTTTGTTTGAGTAATCTTTGTGTATGTGTAAGAGTGCATTGCCGAGCGTAAGGGTGGGTGATTGTGTGATTTGTGTGAGTGTGTGAGATTGTGAGTGCCTGTGAGGGTGCGTTTGTGTGGAATATGCAATGACGCAGTTTGGGGAAAACACTAATGGAGTGACACGCTGTTGGAATTATTTATGGAGTGACACATTGTGGGGGAGTGAGAGCGTGACACACTGTGGAGCAATACTGATGGACTGACACAAAGTGGGATAGTTCAGATGGAATGCAACACTGTGTACTACTGGTGGAGTGATAGTTAATCTGGATTGACCGTGTGTGAATAGTTAAACTGGATTGACAGTGTGGGGATAGTTAAACTGGATTGACAGTGTGGGGATAGTTAAACTGGATTGACAGTGTGGGGATAGTTAAGGTGGATTGACACACTGTGGTGTAGTACTGGTGGAGTGGCACTGAACGCGGTGGCATTGATGGGATGCACACTGTGGGATAGTACTGATGGGTTGGCACACTGTTGTATGTTACTGCTGGACTGGCACACTGTGGTGCTATACTAATGGAGTGACGCACTGAATGATAGTACTGATGGAATGACGCTCTGTGGTGTATTACTGCTGGACTGACGCACTGCGGGTTAGTACTGATGAATTACACACTGTGGGTGTTCTGCAGAAGTGAAATAATGTGGGGCAGTACTGATGGAGTGAATCACTATGGGGTAGTACTGATGGAGTGAATCACTATGGGGTAGTACTGATGGAGAGACACACTATTGAATGGTACTGATGGAATTACACACTGTGATGTCGTACATGCAGTGAAGCGCTGTGGGGGAGTACTGATAGAGTGACACACTATGGGGTAGCACTGATGGAATACACTGTGGGGCAGTACTGATGGAGAGACACAATAGATGGTACTGATGGAATTACTCACAGTGATGTCGTACATGTAGTGAAACACTCTGGCGGAGTACTGGTACAGTGACACACTATGGGGTAGTACTGATACAATGACACACTGCGGGATAGAACGGATGGAATTGCACACTTGCATAGTACTGGTGGAACGACACTGTTGGATGTTACTGATGGAGTGAATCACTGTGGGGTGGTGCTAATGTTATGGACACTAGGTGGAATAGTACTGATGAAGAGACGCATGGTGTGGTTGTACTAATGTTATGGACACACTGTGGGGTAGTTCTGATGGAGAGACACGGTGGGGTAGTCAGGTTGGAGTTACAATTTATAGGATAGTACGATTGGCGTGACACACTGTGGGATAGTACTGATGGAGTGACACACGATAGGGCAGTACTGATGGCGTTAAACATGGTGTGGACGTGGTGATGGTGGGACTCACTGTGCATTAGTACTGATGGAGTGACACATCGTGCAGTCGCACTGATTAAATGACTCTGTGAAATACTACTGATGAAGTGTCACGCTGTTGGATAGTTCTGATGGAATGACACACTGTGGGGTTGTACTGACGGAGTGACAGTGGGGTGTAGTCCTGATGTAATAACACACTTTGTTGTAGTACAGATAGGGAGATACTCTATGGGGCAGTAGTCATGTAATGATAATTTTCGTACATTTGTTTAAACATTTTCCACTGTTCCACCCGCTTCTCTCTGAGCTTTAGATTGGGTGGTGGAGCCACGTGGAAAGATGAACTGGCCTGCGCCGGCACTTCCATCCGTTAAACATCATAGCGTCCATTTTTTCCAAATATCCTCACTTTCACTGCTGCAATCACGTTTTGATATGTGCCTGCTTAAGATGTAGGTAAAACTAGCATATATTAGACGGAGAAAGATGGCTTCACACACACTCGTGTTGGGATCAAACGGAAAAAATATTTATTTCCAAGTTAAAGGTCACTGACCGATTTACATAATTATATGCGCGAGGCTGAATGAGTGCAGCTCATATACATAAATTACATGGATATTGTCACAAAGGCTAATAACATGTTGGCCTTCATAACATCAGGACTATCGGAGTATATTTGCTTTGAAAATGCTTTGCTTTGATTTGTTTTGTGCTTTGCTTTGAAAATGCTAAAATGCGGTTTGGATTGATATTGCAAATGTTTGAAAATGCAAAAGGTGGTTGGCTTTGAAAATGCAAAAGGTGGTTTGCTTAGAAAATGCAAAAGGGTTGCTTTGAAAATGCAAAAGATGGTTTGGTTTGAAAATACAAAAGGTTTGGTTTGAAAATGCAAAAGTTTTCTTTGAAAATGAAACCGGTGGTTTGCTTTGAAAATGCAAAAGGTGGGTGCTTTGAAAATGTAAATAATGGTTTGATTGGAAATGCAAAGGGTTTGCTTTGAAAATGCAAAAGGTTTTTTGCTTTGAAAATGCACAAGGTCGTTTGCTTTGAAAATGCAAAATGTGGTTTGCTTTGAAAACGCAAAAATGCGGTTTTGTATGAAAATGCAAATGTTGGTTTGTGTTATAAATGCAAACGTTGGTTTGCTTTGATAATGCAAAAGGTTTGCGTTGAAAATGCAAAAGGTGGTTTGCTTTAAAAATGCTAACGGTGGTTTGCTTTGAAAATGCAAAAGGTGTTATGCTATGAAAATGCAAAACGTGGTTTGCTTTGAAAATGCAAAATGTGGTTCGGTTTGAAAATGCAAACGGTTTGGTTTGGAAAATGCATATGGTTTGGTTTGAAAATGTAATAGGTTTGGTTTGAAAATGTAATAAGTTTGGTTTGTAAATGCAAAAGGGTTGGTTAATAAATGAAAAAGGTTTGGTTTGGAAAATTGAAAAGGTTTGGTTTGAAAATGTAAAAGGTTGGCTTTGAAAATGCAAAAGTTGGTTTGGTTTGAAAATGGAAAAGGTTGTTCACATTAAAAATGCAAAAGGTTGTTTGCTTTGAAAATGCAAACGGTGGTATGCGTTGAAAATGCAAAAGGTGTTTTTATATGAAAATTCAAAATGTGGTTTGCTATGAAAATGCAAAAGGTGGTATGCTTTGAAAATACAAAAAGTAGTTTGCTATAAAAATACAAAAGGTTTGATTTTAAAATTCAAAATGTTTTCTTTGAAATTGGAAATCGAGGTATATTTTGAAAATGCAAAAGATGTGGTTTACTTTGAAAATGCTAAAGGTGGTTTGCATTGAAAATGCAAAAGCTGGTATGCTTTGAGAGTGCAAAAGGTGGTTTTATTTGAAAATGTAAAAATGCGGTTTGGTTTGAAAATGCATGTGTTGGTTTGGGTTAGAAATGCATAAGCTGGTTTGGTTTGAAAATGCAAAATGTTTGCTTTGAAAATACAAAAGGTGGTTTGCTTTGAAAATGCAAAAGGTGGGTTGCTTTGAAAATGCAGAGGTGGTTTGCTTTGAAAATGCAAAAGGTGGTTCGGTTTGAAAATGCAAAAGGATTGGTTTGAAAATGCAAAAGGTTTGGTTTGGAAAATGCAAAAGTTGTGGTTTGAATATGTAAAAGGTAAGGTTTGAACATGCAAAAGGTTTGCTTTGAAAACGTGAAAGGTGGTTTGCATTGAAAATGCAAAAGGTGGTTTGCATTGAAAATCCAAAAGGTTGTTTGCTTTGAAAATGCATAAGGTGGCATGCTTTGAAAATGCAAACGGTGGTTTGCTTTGAGCATGCAAAGTGTTTGCTTTGAAAATGCAAAGGGGTTGCCTTGAAAATGCAAAAATTGCTTTGCTTTGAAAAAGCACACGTTTGTTTGCTATAAAAATGCAAAAGGTGGTTTGATTTGCAAATGCAAAAATGCGGTTTGTTTTGAAAATGCAAACGGTGGTTTGCTTTGAAAATGCAAACGGTGGTTTGCTTTGATATTGCAAAAGGTGGTTTGTTTTGAAAATGCAAAAGCCCGTTCGGTTTGAAAAAAGCAAAAAGATTGGTTTGAAAATGCAATAGGTTTGGTTTGGAAAGTGCAAAAGGTTTGTTTTAAAATTATAAAAGGGTTGGTTTGAAAATGCAAAACGTTTGCTTTGAAAATGCAAAAGGTAGTTTGCATTGGAAAATGCATCAGCTTGTTTGCTTTGAATATCAAAAATGTGGTTATGTATCAAAATGCAAGTATATTAACGAGATATTTTTACAAAACTATCAAAATCTTTATTCTGCTGAAACTATAGACAACCACACAGAGATAGAAGCATTTTTACAAAAATGCAATCTTACAAGGGTTAGATTTGAAAGATAGAGAATTATTAGACGCGGAAATAACAGTAAAAGAAATTGAAGAGTCTATCAGATCATTAAAAAAATGGTAAATCCCCTGGACCAGATGGTATTGGCTCGGAATTTTATAAAACATGTTATGATTTGATTTTTCCGCATTTAAATGCATTGTAAGAACATATCTATACACAACAAAAATTACCAGAAACGTTAAATGAATCTATTATAACACGTATACCAAAAATAGATAAGGATCTGGATGATCCAGGATAATATAGACCTATAGCTCTGTTAAATACTGATCAGAAAATATTAACTAAAATCCCAGCACAAAGATTAAGTATAGTGATTAATAAATTTACACACCCGGATCAAACAGGATTTATACGGGAAGAGTGGGTGTAGGGGCAGGAGGGGAGGGGGTTACAGAGACGGGGAGAGGGGGTGCGGGGGCAGGAGGGGAGGGGGTTACAGAGACGGGGAGAGGGGGGTGCGGGGGCAGGAGGGGAGGGGATTACAAAGACGGGGAGAGGGGGTGCAGGGGCAGGAGGGGAGGAGATAACAGAGACGGGGAGAGGGGGTGCAAGGGCAGGAGGGGAGCGGGTTACAGAGACGGGGAGAGGGGGTGCAGGTGCAATAGGGGAGGAGATTACAGAGATGGGGAGAGGGCGTGTAGACACCTGTACTTACGACTGGTGACAGTGAGCTGCGGCCACCACCCAGCGCGGGTGGATCAAGGCGCCGCTGCACATATCGTAGCCGAAGTTGATGGACACGGTCCAGGGTGCGGCTTGTTTACTGCAAACGTAAGCGCCCGCGCTCTTGTCATCGCCTGTGGGCGCCGCGACTGTGGGTGGGAGAGAGAGAACTCGGTCACTTCCAGCGGGGGGGGGGGGGGGGGCGGGAGGAGAGCTAGAGGGAGGCGAAATAAGGAGGGGAGAGAGGAAGGGGACAGGAGGTGGAGAGAGATGGGGAGGGAATGAGGGGGAGATGAAGAAAAAGGGGCAGAGAGACGAGGGGACGGATAAGGGGAGAGAGAGAAGGGGAGAGGGAGTGAAGGGGAAATAAGGGGGGGGGGGAGTGTTCGGTAAGAAAGACGGGGAGATAAAGATTGAGGAGAGGAGAGGAGGGAGAGAATGGGAGAGAGAGAGGGGGATGAGCGAGGGAGAGGACGGGGAGGGAGAGAAGGGGAGGGACGAGGGGGAAGGAGAAAAGTGGAGAGAAGAGGGTCGCGACAGGAAGGGAGACAGATAACGGGGGAGAGAGAGAAGCGGAGGAGCGGTGGTGAGAGGACGGGGTAGAGGAGGGGGGAGAGAGGAAGTGCGGGAGACCGGAGGTGGTGACAGAGGTGGGGGGAGAGAGGAGGGTCGGGAGACAGGAGGGGGAGACAGAGGAGAGGGAAAGGGAGCAGCGGGAGGGAGACAAATTTGGCGAGCGACCACACCTGTGCTCTTCCAAGCCCGTGTATGGCTCTGGGCGAGGTCGGGGAGGGAGGGAGGGACGGGGAATGGAAGGAGGGAAAGAGGGAGGGAGGGAGCGAGAGGGTACGGGGAGAGGGACGAGGGGGGGGGGGGGTGGGGTGAGAGGAAAGGGAGGGGGGAGTGGAGAGGGGGAGGGGTTACAGAGAAAAAAATAACTGAAACTGAAGTAAAACTAATTTAAACTAAACTCAAACTCTAAACTCAACCTTTGAGCTGAAACTAAGAACACCTTCGCACCTTCGCACAGTCCACCTGGACCCACCTGATATACCGGTTCTCAACGACTTGTCATCTCGACCACAGCCAACATTGGCCCGTTTCCCATATTATCGTCACTTTTTTGCATAGCTTTTATTAATTTGTTCTATATCTCTCCACGTCACCGTCTGTATGTCTCGTTTCATTTTCCCACGACTCTCAGTCTGAAGAAGGGTTAGGGTGATGCTGCCTGACCCGCGGAGTTACCCCGAGACGGTACAAAATGCCTGAGAAACTCTGCAGGTCAGGCAGCATCTCTGGAGAGAAGGAATGGGTGACATTTCGGGTCGAGACTCGTTTTATTTTGAAACGAGAGATACAGACGGTGATGTGGAGCGATGCAGAACATATAGTAAAAATATATGCAAAAAACGTGTCGATGATATGGGGAAACGGGCCAATGTTGGCTGTGATCTCGGCTACATGGTTTCTCCAGCATTTTTGTCTCTTCGTTTTTTTCCAGCATCTGCAGTTCTTTCTTAAACAGAGTATAATTTCGTGTTAGTTAGAGAACCCCCCTCCCCTCCGACCCCTATACCCCTCTCCCCGTCTCTGTAACCCACCTCCCCTCAAGTGTTTGACAGCTGGTAGATCAGGTGGGGCCAGGTGGAGTGAGCGAAGGTTGTAGCTCAAGGGTGGAGTTTGGAGATTCAGTTTAGTTGAAATTAAGTTTTATTTAGTTTGTGATTCAGTTTAGTTTATTCTCCGTAACCCCTCCCCCTCTCCACTCCTCCCCTCCCTTTCCTCTACATCCCACATCCCTCTCACCATCCCTCTCGCTACTCCCTCCCTCTGTCCCTCCTCCGACACCACCCCCCCCCCTCCTTCCCATTCCCCGTCCCTTCCTCCCTACCCGACCTCGCCCAGCGACATACAGGGGCTTGGAAGAGCACAGGTGCGGCCACTCGCCAAAGGCATCCGCGTCCCCACAACATTAAGGCCCTTCTGCTTCTCGTCTTCCTCGGACTGTCAGGTCTCGCGTTTGATCTAGTTCCTGTGTCTTATTGGCTTTTAGTATTTGAGTTTGCATTCTTGTTTTATTTCGGTGTCTCACATCTCCTCTTGTTTCAGGTCCAATTTCCTGTCATGTCGTTAACCCTCATGTGATTGTTGGCCCCACCCTGATGTGTTTCACCTGTGTCTCGTTATCCCCTGTTAGTCTGTATTTAAGCCCTTTGTGTTTTAGTTCTCATTGCCAGTTCGTTGTGTATGCTACTTGGTATCACATCTAGAAATCTTGTGACCTTGTGATTTCGTCTATTGCCTGTTTTTCGACCACTGTTTTTCCCTGCTCCTAGATTATACTGTTGGCTCTGTTGTTGCTTACCTGTGTACCGACTTGGACAGATTGAACTCTGAAAACAGATCTGCCCTGTGTCTGAGCCTGCATTTGTGTCCTCCTCCTCGTTCAGTTCCGATAGTGTAAGTTGCAGCATGAGTTAAAACAGGCATGTAACAAATGTAATGCCACTGTGGTGATGGAGATCTCAATATGCAGGGTAGACTGGGAAAATCATGTTCGTTCAGGACCCCAAGAAAGAGAGTTTGTAGAATGCCTCCAAGATGGATTCTTAGAGCAGCTTGTAATGGAACCGACCAGAGAAAAGGCAATTCTGGATTTAGTGTTGTCCAATGAAACAAATATGATAAGAGAACTCGAGGGAAAGGAACCGCTTGGAGGTAGTGATCATTTGAGAAGGAGAAGGTTAAATCGAAAGTGGCAGTGATGCAGTTGAAGAAAGGGAAACTATGAAGGCATGAGAGGGAAACTGGCCAAAGTAGACTGGAACGGGATCCGAGCAGGGATCATGGTGGAACTGCAATGGCATGAATTTCTGGGCATAATCCGGAAGTCGCAGGATCATTTCATTTAAAAAAGGAAGAACGATTCTAAGGTGAGTAGGGGGCAACCGTGGCTGACAATAGAAGTTAGGCATAGAATAAAACTAAAAGAAAAGATGTATAACACAGCAATGAGTAGCCGGAAGCCAGAGGATTGGGAAACTTTCATAAGACAACAGAAGGAAACAAAATGGGCAATACGGGCTGAAAAGATGAGGTACGAGGGGAAGCTGGCCAGGAGTATAAGGAAGGGCTGTAAAAGCTTCTTTAGATATGTTACGGGAAAAAAGAGTAGCAAAGTCAAATGTGGGTCCCTTGAAGGCAGACACCGGTGAAATTATTATGGGCAACAAGGAAATGGCAGAAGAGTTGAATAGGTACTTAGGATCTGTCTTCACTGAGGAAGACACAAACAATCTCCCAGATGTACTGGAGGACAGAGGATCTGAGGGGGTAGAGGAACTGAAGTAAATTTTCATTAGGCGAGAAATAGTATTGGGTAGGCTAATGGGACTGAAGGATGATAAATCCCCTGGGCCTGATGGTCTGCATCCGAGCGTCCTCAGTGATGTTGCCCTAGAAATAGTGGACGCATTGGTGATCATTTTCCAATGTTCAATAGATTCAGGATCAGTTCCTGTGGATTGGAGGATAGCTAACGTTATCCCACTTTTTCAAGACAGGAGCGAGAGAGAAAACGGGGAATTTAAGACCAGATAGACTGACTTCGGTGGTGGGCAAGATGCTGAAGTCAATTATAAGAGTTAATAATGTAGCATTTGGATAGCAGTAAAAGGATTAGTTCAAGTCAACATGGATTTTTGAACGGGAAGTCATGCTTGACTAATCTTCTGGATTTTTTTGAGGATGTGACAAGTAAAATGAATGAAGGGGTGCCAGTGGATGTAGTGTATCTAGACTTTCAGAATGCCTTTGATAAGGTCCCGCACGGGAGACTGGTGACTAAAACTAGAGCACATGGTATTGGGGGTAGGGTGTTGACATGGATAGAACATTGGTTGGCAGACCGGAAGCAAAGAGTAGGAGTGAACAGGTCCTTTTCAGAATGACAGGCAGTGGCGAGTGGAGTGCCGCAAGGCTCGGTGATGGGGCCGCAACTGTTTACCATATATATGAATGATTTGGAAGATGGAATTAGGAGCAACGGTTTGTGGGTGACACAAAGCTGTGTGGCAGTGTGAACTGTGAGGAGGATGTTAGGAGGTTGTAGGGTGACCTGGACAGGTTTAGTGAATGGCAGATGCAGTATAATATAGACAAATGTGAGGTTATCCACGTTGGCGGCAAAAACAAGAGGGCAGATTATTATCTCAATGGGGTTAGGTTAAGTAAGGGGGAGGTGCAGCGAGACCTGGGCGTCCTTGTACACCGGTCACTGAAAGATGGCTTACAGGTACAGCAGGCAGTGAATAAAGCTAATGGAATATTGACCTTCATAACAAGAGGATTTCCGTACAGGAGTAAAGAGGTTCTTCTGCACTTGTATAGGGCTCTGGTGAGACCACATCTGGAGTATTGTGTACAGTTTTGGTATCCTAATTTGAGGAAGGACATACTTGTGATTGAGGCGGTGCTGCGTAGGTTCACGTGATTGATCCCTGTGATGGCGGGACTGTCATATGAGGAAAGATTGAAAAGACTAGTCTTGTATTCACTGGAGTTTAGAAGGATGAGAGGATATCTTATTGAATCATGTACAATTACATAAGAATCAGACAAGCTAAATGCAGGAAAAATGCTCCCAATGTTGTGCGAGTTCAGAGCCACGGGCCACAGTCTTAGAATAAAGGTGACGTCATTAAAAACTGAGGGGAGAAAACACTTTTTCACCCAGAGAGGGTTACACAAAAAGCTGGAGAAACTCAGCGGGTGCAGCAGCAACTAAGGAGCGAAGGAGATAGGCGACGTTTCGGGTCGAGTCCCTTCTTCAGACAGTCTGAAGAAGGGTCTCGACCCGAAACGTCGCCTATCGAGTCTGAAGAAGGGTCTCGACCCGAAACGTCGCCTATCTCCTTCGCTCCTTAGATGCTGCTGCACCCGCTGAGTTTCTCCAGCTTTTTGTGTAACCCTCGATTCTCCAGCATCTGCAGTTCCTTCTTTAACACTTTTCACCCAGAGAGTTGGGAATTTGTGGAATTCTCTGCAACAGAGGGCAGTGGAGGCCAAGTCACTGGATGGATTTAAGAAAGTTAGATAGAGTTCTAGGAGCTAGTGGAGTCAAGGGATATGGGGAGAAGGCAGGCACGGGTTATTGATAGGGGACGATCAGCCATGATCAAAATGAATGACGGTGCAGGCTCGAAGGGCCGAATGACCTCCTCCTGCACCACTTGGCTATGTTTCCATGTTTCTATGTTTTCAGCAGGATTTCTGACAGTTTCTGAGCTGCCAGCCCTCCAAGCCTAAGTATCTGAGCTGTCAGCCTGCCAGGCCTGAGTGACTGAGCTGATGGAGTGGCACACTGTAGGATAGTACTGACGGAGTGACAAACATCAGGGTAGTATTGATGGTGTGAAACTATGCGGTCGTACTGGGACCGACACACAGTGGAGTAGTGCTGATGGATACACTGCGGGGAGGTGCTGATGGAGTGACACACTGTGGGGCAGTACTGCTGACATGACTAAATGTATGGCAACTGATCGAGTGACGGTCTGTGGGGTAGTCCTGATGGAGTGACAAACCTCTAAAGCTACTGATGGAATGACACACAGTGGGGTAGCACTGAAGGGGTGGTAACATGTGAAGCAGTTCTGATGGAGTGACACGCTGAAGGCTAGTACTGATGAAGACACAAAAATAGTGGGGTAGTACTGATGGTGTGACACACTTTGGTGAAGTACAGGAGGAATGACACTCGGGGGTAGGGCTTTTGGACTGCAGACGGGTTGTGGTACTACTGATTGTGGATATTAAGATAGGTGGTGTTGTGGATAATGAAGTAGATTTTCAAAGTCTACAGAGAGATTTAGGCCATTTGGAAGAGTGGCTGAAAGATGGCAGATGGAATTTAATGCTGATACGTATGAGGTGCTACTTGGCAGGACAAATCCAAATAGAACGTGCATGGTAAATGGTAGGGAATTGAGTAATGCTGTGGAACAGAGGGATCTAAGAATTACTGTGCATAGTTTCCTGAAGGTGGAATCGCATGTAGATATGGTGGTAAAGAAAGCTTTTGGTGTGCTGGCCTTTATAAATCAGAGCATTGAGCATAGAAGTTTGGATGTAATGTTAAAATTGTACAAGGCATTGGTGAGACAAATTCTGGAGTATGGTCTACAATTTTGGTCGCCAAATTATAGGGAAGATGTCAAAAAAGTAGAGAGAGTACAGAGGAGATTTACCAGAATGTTGCCTGGGTTTCAGCACCTAAGTTGCAGAGAAAGGTTGAACAAGTTAGGTCTTTATTCTTTGGAGCACAGAAGGTTAAGGGGGGACTTGATTGAGGTCTTTAAAATGATGAAAGGGATAGACAGAGTTGGCGTGGATAAGCTTTTTCCACTGAGAGTAGGAACGATTCAAACAATAGGACATGATTTGAGAATTAAGAGACAAAGGTTTAGGGGTAACATGAGGGGGAACTTCTTTATTCAGAGAGTGGTAGGTGTGTGGAATGAGCTTCCAGTGGAAGTGGTGGAAGCAGGTTCGATTTTATCATTTAAAATTAAATTGGATAGATATATGGACGGGAAAGGAATGGAGGGCAATGGTCTGAGTGCAGGTAGATGGGACTAGGTGAGAGTAAGTGTTCGGCACGGATAGAAGGGCAGAGATGGCCTGTTTCCCTGCTGTAATTGTTATATGGTTATATAATATATGGTTTACACAGAGAGTGGTGAGTCTCTGGAATTCTCTGCCACAGAAGGTAGTTGAGGCCAGTTCATTGGCTATATTTAAGAGGGCGTTAGATGTGGCACTTGTGGCTAAAGGGATCAGGGGGTATGGAGAGAAGGCAGGTACGGGATACTGAGTTGGATGATCAGCCATGATCACATTGAATGGCGGTGCAGGCTCGAAGGGCCGAATGGCCTACTCCTGCACCTATTTTCTATGTTTCTATGTTTCTATAAGGTATGTGTCTATCTATCATTGCTACAACACAATGCGTCTCAGGACCACCCCACAGTGTTTCATTCCAATAGAACTACCCCACGGTGTGTCACTCCATCAGTACTATTTCACAGGGCCATTCCAGCAGTGCTGCCCCACAGTGACACTTCCGTCAGTACTACCCCAGATAATGTCAGTCCATCTGTACTAGCCCAGAGTTTCCTTCCATCAGTACAACCCACAATTTGTCACATCACCAGTACTACCCCATATTTTATCACTTCATCTGTACTATCCACACAGTGTCTCACTCCATCAGTACTGCTCCAGTGTGCCCCACCATCTGTACCACCACAGTGTGTAACTTCATCTGTACAACCGCACAGTGTGTCACTCCATCAGTACCACCACAGTGTGTCCCTCCATCAGTACCACCACAGTGTCTGCCTCCATCAGTACAACCGCACAGTGTGTCACTCCATCAGTACCACCACAGTGTGTCACTCCATCAGTACCACCACAGTTTGTCACTCCATCAGTACAACCGCACAGTGCCCCACTCCATCAGTACCACCGCAGTGCGTCACTCCTTCAGTACAACCGCACAGTTTGTCACTCCATCAGTACCACCACAGTGTGTCACTGCATCAGTACCACCACAGTTTGTCACTCCATCAGTAGAACCGCACAGTGCCCCACTCCATCAGTACCACCGCAGTGCGTCACTCCATCAGTACAACCGCACAGTGTGTCACTCCATCAGTACCACCACATTGTGGCCCTTCATTAGTACCACCACATTGTGTCCCTTCATTAGTACCACCACCGCAGTGTGTCACTGCGTCAGTACCACCACAGTGTGTCACTCCATCAGTACCACCAGTGTGTCACTCCATCAGTACCACCACAGTGTGTCCCTCCATCAGTACCACCACAGTGTGTCACTCCATCAGTACCACCACAGTGTGTCCCTCCATCAGTACCACCACCATGCGTCACGGCGTCAGTACTGCCCCATTATTGTCCCGCCATCAGTACTTTGCCAATGTGTGTCACTCCATCAGTGGACGGAGACGGGGCAACCCAGAGAGGGGGAATAGAGAACGTAGGAGAGAGAGTAACAGTTCAGAGAGAGTGACATCAGTAAGGATGGAGGGAGAGAGACAGAGAGGATGTTGAGATGCTGCATCATCCGCCGTTTTATTCAATTCTGAGGCGGGAATGTTTCTGTTCTCTGAGTGTCGTGAGTCTTTTGGGTCGTTCCTCCTCAGAGGTGATGAAGGCAGAGAATGTTATTGCCCCATGGTATAGTCAGATCTATTCCAGGCAAGCAGGGAGTGAATGGTTCCCGGGGTCAGCGGGAGTGTGAGGTTGAGCTCACAGTCAGTCACTTAAAGCGCGATCATATTGAGTGGTGAAGCAGAATGGAGGGGGAGGGCATTATAGTCTGAAGTGGTGTGTTGAACTGTCCTGTCCACCTTCAAACTGGGCACCAGAAGCCCTGATAGGGTCCCTGGAATTTGGCATTGCCTTTCAATTCAAACGGATTGAAGGAAATCAGACAAACCGCCATGAGGTGGAGTGTTGGATCTCATGGAGTTTGAAACAATATCCCCTTTGCTGGAACAATGCCGTCGCGGCCAATTTCCATCCCTCAGTATCTATCGCCACAATCCCAGTCTTTGGAGTTTCTCAATCAATTCCCTGATTAAATCACAACCTGTCTCAGCAGGGATTTCACTCGGCTGATGTCATCTGTTTGTGAATCATTTCTAAATCTCTATTTTTAAGCTCTGTTGAAACTTCCCTGTCCCGGTGGAGACGGAAAATGGTATAAAATCTCCAGGAATGTTCTGCCCCAGCATTTCATTCCGTGACATTACCGTCAGCTCACGTGGACACGTCGTTGGGCAAAGAAAATGGGGCAGAATGTTTATGAATATTTCGACGTGGAGAAAATCCTATACGTGATCATTGTTGCCGTTGGAGTCCCTGGTAAGTGAGCAGAACAATTCAAGTTTTATAAACTCCGTGTGTTAACTGGTGTTGACCTGGTTCTGATCATGTTACACGTTCCCAACTGATGATCGCTGTAAAAGAATATGTGAAGAATATCAATCCTCTCAGTGAAATATTTGTGAAATATTTAGGACTTTATTCTTTGGAGCGCAGAAGGTTAAGGGGGGACTTGATTGAGATCTTTAAAATGATGAAAGGGATAGACTTGACGTGGATAAGCTTTTCCCATTAAGGGTAGGACAGATTCAAACAAGAGGGCATGACATGAGAATTAAGGGACAGAAGTTTAGGGGTAACATGAGGGGGAACTTCTTTACTCAGAGAGAGGTGGCTGCGTGGAATGTTCTTCCTGCAGAAGTGGTGGAGGCAGGTTCGATTTTAACATTTAAAAGTAAAGTGGATATGTATATGGACGGGAAGGGAATGGAGGGGTTTGGTCTGAGTGCAGGTAGATGGGACGAGGGGAAAATAAATGGTCGGCACGGACTGGAAGGGCCGAGAAGGCCTGTTTCTGTGCTGTAATTGTTAGATGGTTATATGTTGTTATATGAATTTGCTGTGATTTTTCTTATTTTGAGACATCTGAAACTAACCCTCTTTTTCTCTCACTGCTGCCGGGAGCCACTAGAATGTTGTTCTTCCCTTCAGTGGGACCTTGCCCAGAGTTGTCCCAGTGCTCGGGGCAGACAGGCAGGCAGGCAGCTATCCCGGACGGTGGTGACTGGGAGAGAGGGTTCACATTGTGAAGTTCACTGTGAATGAGTTGTTGATCAGAGTGAACAGCCGCTCCTGTGGACACTGGGTCTCACTGTGGAGTCTGTCTGTCACAGTCGGATTCCACCGTCACTTAGATCGATCACCTGGACGCGGAACGAACGTGTGTGTGTGTGTGTGTGTGTGTGTGTGTGTGTGTGTGTGTGTGTGTGTGTGTGTGTGTGTGTGTGTGTGTGTGTGTGTGTGTGTGTGTGTGTGTGTGTGTGTGTG